>CM041805.1:37375508-37562106 GCA_023376895.1 Aspiorhynchus laticeps | reverse complement strand
TCCACTTGTCCACTCACAATAAGGACTGGGACACTAAAACGGACCCCATATACTTCAAGTTTCAGATCACACAAACCTTCAGGACTAGTCTGCTTCCCACCACACCCAACCAGGACAATGTTCGAAGGGGGAAACAACTCCTGATCCAGGACTCCAGCTTCTCTCAGTTGAGGTACCACATCGGCACTCAAAGTGGTTGCCATGGAGCCACTGTCCAGCATCCCCCTCAGACGAACTTTGTCCTGTACCAAAACACTTGTATAAAACAGACTGTCATTCTGCATTGACTGAATAGTATTTTGAAAAATCACAGTTTTGTCTTTGCTTACACTCTCACAATAAAATGAATAAATTGATTCGGCATCATTATCCAAGGAGGAACTTTCATTTTGCCCCACATTGCCCTCCCCCCAATGGAGGCTCTCTAGTTTCCCTGAAACCCGTCATCTCCTCGTCTTCCAGTGCTTTCCCTGGGCACAGTTTTCTCACAATTAAAGCTCATATGCCCAGAGGAAAAGCACTTAAAACAGAGATTGTACATCTTGCAATGAGCAGTTGTACTGTGATCTTTGCTAGTACAAACTCTACATTCACGGCTCTGTCTGTTAGGATTCTTAGACCAACCACCGCGCATAGACTGTGCATTACAAACAAGAGCCTTCTCCAACATGGTCAAGACTTTGTCTAGAGCGCCATTATCTGTTGCTGGTGTGGCGGTTTCTGACCTAGGAGGAGACAGAGAAGTTGAATCATCAAAAGGCTCAAGAACTTTGGCTGTTTGTTGACATGCAACTCGCTTTGTTGCTTTCTGTTCCCTAAGCATCTCATCCAATCTCTCTTGGACCTCAGAAGCTGTCCACAACTGTGCAGGTTTGCTTTTGAACACTAGAGACAGTTCCTTATCAGGGCAGTGTCGAATAAACATTACAGCCAGTTCTCTACTTCGATTTTCTAAAGTTCTGCCCTCCTCCCTAAGGCCCTGCTCAGCCACCTCAGCCGCTTTGTTCAACCTTATCCAATAATCCAGGGGACTTTCATTGGAGTAAGGTTTCACAGAGTAGAAATCGGCTAAAGGCATTCCTGAGCTACTGGAATCACTGAAATGGTGTCTCAATACTGTGAAAACAGCATCTACAGTCGGAGTAACCATTCTGTTACTCAGCCAGACTTTTATGATATCCCTAGCCCTCCCCATTAGTCTGTTTGTGACTTCATCAACCCTTTCACAGTTTACCACTTCTTTTTTGTTAAGGTATACTCGCATCAGTTCTTCCCACTCCATCACGGAGCACTTGTCTGTACCGTCTCCACGATAATACGGTGGTGCAGTTATCTCAGACTTCAGTACCAAATTTAACTTGGAAGCATCGATAATGGTCGCATTCGTCATCTTAGTGTCAGAAACATTAGTGCTATCTCCAAAACAACCACTAGTTGACAGACTTGAATGTCTAGTCTGCAACAGACTGTCTCTGATAGCTTCGCCAATTTCAGATCCAATTTGTCTGACAAGGTTACTCATGTCACTTGGAAGTCCTGATTCATGTTTGGTATACTCTGGGTTGCCTGACTTTGTTATTGGGCTACAGCTCATGTCAGGCCTAGCATTAACTGATGATTTCAGCAATCCACCCCTCCCAGTGCTTGCATACTCAGGACCCATAAACTGAAAACCTCTGTCAGGTGTGGCTAGTAGTGCACCCCTTCCTCTACCAGCCATCATTATGCTGTGCTCGAATGCTAACCTTTCCTCCTTGTCATCTGTCATACTGAATCTCCTCAATTCGCGTAATGCACACAAATAAAATGGATCTGAAATCAAAATGACCTTAAAGTAAAAATGTCTATAATTCTTTTAAAGAAAGAACTGTCCCTTCAAAAGATGAAGTCAGAGTTCAAACCAGTCACTGATGAACTGCTCCAGTCATGCAGATCAACGACGACATCAGCATAGTCACAGGAAAGACAGTCACTCTTGCAGCATCCCAGTCGGTCAGCAACCAGCAAACCAAACCACTCCAGTTGCGCGGATCACCAACGAAGACGTCGACAGAGTTCCAGGAGATGTTCACCTTTGCAGCATCCCAGGCGGTCAGCAATCAGCAAACCAAACGACGGGTCACGGCACCAATCTGTAGTGGGTTTGTTTCTGCGTTGTGTGTGTTGTTAATAAAAGAGTCTTCACAAGATGATGCAGTTGTCATGTGGTTTACTTTTGGCTTCTCAGTTTCTGCATTGAAACATAACAGACACCATCAGACAGAAAAGGGAAAATCTCAGGTCTAGCCGTGCCTCTCATCGCCATGACATCCCGCGAAAGAGAGCGAGCGCATTACTATATACATTGACAGTTCAAGAACTATGATAATATAATGTTAAAAAAAAATACAGAAAAACAATACAATACTATAATGATCCATTTACATACCTGCATTGAAACATAACAGACACCATCAGACAGAAAAGGGAAAATCTCAGGTCTAGCCGTGCCTGTCAATCATTACAATACTTTTTCAAAGTATATTCATTTAACAGGAAATGCTTTCAAACTTCTCATGGATCATTAAAAGTAGACAGATATAACTTCAATCAATCATAAAAGTGTAACTCATAACACAGATGAAACTTTTAAACTCTGTTTTACCAAAGAATGCATCATTAAATAACGAAACTCAGCATAACGCACGTGTAATGGCGGCCGTTACACGAATTCATACTCTGAATAAACATACTCTTACAACGTTCATAACTTGAATTACTTATCTTTCAATAAAGAAAGGGTAACAAATAAACATTTCACACAGAAATTCCATAAACGATGAGTAATTAACAATATTTAAACACTTTTTCTGAAGAGCTGATAAAAACACACCTCTCATCGCCATGACATCCCGCGAAAGAGAGCGAGCTACCGGAAATTACATCAGCTCTATCCTCGCGCTTACTCACGACATAAATTGCGTGGCAGCACTTCCTGAACATTTTGAATACATTAACAAATTCATAAAAAAAAAGGAAAAACCAAAAACAATGTAAGAAATAAAAATATACCTGTATAAAAAAAATAATATAACACTTACATGTTGTGCATGTGCATGTTGTACACACATCACTCATGCAATCGCTCCTAATTCAAATTTCAAAATAAAAGCCCCGTACATTAGTACCATTAATTAATAGTAATTTCAATAATCTAGGGTAACAACATTACACTTGCCACACTTGGACACAGAGCTCTGTGAACAGCCAGCCTCTTTTGCAATGACCTTTTGTGTCTTGCCCTCCTTGTGCAAGGTGTCAATGGTCGTCTTTTGGACAACTGTCAAGTCAGCAGTCTTCCCCATGATTGTGTAGCCTACAGAACTAGACTGAGAGACCATTTAAAGGCCTTTGCAGGTGTTTTGAGTTAATTAGCTGATTAGAGTGTGGCACCAGGTGTCTTCAATATTGAACCTTTTCACAATATTCTAATTTTCTGAGATACTGAATTTGGGGTTTTCATTAGTTGTCACTTATAATCATTTACATTTACATTTATGCATTTAGCAGACGCTTTTATCCAAAGCGACTTACATTGCATTCAAGTTACAGTTTTACATTTTATCGGCTCTTGCTTTCCCTGGGAATCGAACCCATGATCTTGGCGTTGCTAGCGCCATGCTCTACCATTTGAGCTACAGGGAAGCTCAAATCATCAAAATTAAAAGAAATAAACACTTGAAATATATCAGTCTGTGTGGAATGAATGTATACATTATACAAGTTTCATACATTATACAAATTAGTGAAATAAATCAACTTTTTGATGATATTCTAATTATATGACCAGCACCTGTACATATTGAGCAACATGACAATAGCAACTGATAATGTAACGCAGACAAATGTACATAATCATTTGCATGAATGTACCAAAGCAGTCGCAACTTTTTCAAAACTAAGAATGAGAAACTGCTTTTATGATGTGCACAAGTGACTAGATGATGTGGAGGTTGAACAAGTAGTTTTGAGAAGTTTATTTCTGATCTGGGAAATGCACCAAAGCGACTGAGATAAACTGAAATGCAGTTTATTATGCATTAGTAAATGTTAGTAAGTGCATTAGTAAATGTTGAAATTAACATTAATAAATGCTGCAGAAGTATTGTTCATTCTTAGTTCATGTTAACTACACTAGTTAACTAAGGTTAACTTATGAACCTTATTGTGAAGTGTTACCATTTATATAAATGTATCTGTATACAACAAAGCCACAATACCAGCTACCAATAGGAGGTTTCCGGCCGACTGCAAACATGTATGTTGCCTATGTCACAATATGAGATAAATCTGGCTCTGTACATGATACTGATTTTTGTTGGTTTGGAACAGTTGTAGAACTAACAACTAAACTGAACTATTATGACTGACAGTTTTATTGATCACTGAGAGAGCATTGACTTGGTATGATGTTAGTTCAATATCATTTTTTTTTTTTTTTTAAATAGCTTGGATGTAGTAAACTACTTTTGCCATGTTGCTATAACTTAGCTTGCTACATTTCCCAGGACTGTAGCTTTAGTGTAGTGAAGCTTAATTTAATGAAGAGTAACTGTTAGCTTAGCTCACTACATTTTACAAGTAGCTTGCCCAACACTGACTGCTTCACTGTTCGTTTTGAACACTATGTAGAGTGGAGCCTATGAGACACTGAGCGGTGTTCATTTAACACCGGGGATTCTGCTGTGTAGTAATCTATTATCTATTTATCTGATTCAGGTGTATTTGATTAAGATTTATATCTATCTATCTATTTGATTAAGATTGGAGCTAATCTCTGCCATCTAACCATGTGTCTGTCATCATGTCTGTGGTCTCCCACAGTTTTAAAATCGTTTGAGATTTAAAAATCGTCAAATGCCTGAAATTGGAGGCAAATTGGTGCTTGTTCAGGCGAGTGACAATGAAAAAAATTCAACGTTGTCTGTTGATATATCAAAATCGTCTTCCATTGCGATGTTCTGTACTTCTAAATATGTTTAAATCTTCACAGTGAAAGATAACACTTCAGAAATCTCTGTGTAAACAATGAGTGACGTATACGCGTGAGAGATCACTTCCGGCGCTTTCCAGCGCTTGCGCAGACTAAGCCAGAGCGCGCGCACATAGGTCACACACCGGATGCGTGTGCGCACTCAGATCACTTGGACATGGTTGTGTACAAGAGGTAAAAAATGATATAAATACTGTTCGTTTTCTCACACAAACCGCTCGTTTCGTGTCTTAGGCCATCAATGTGTAGTTACGATGGGGAATTGTTTAATTTGGATTTCTCTGTGCATGTTCTTTTTCCCTCTTATAGAGACAGTGACCTATACCTGCCATTATATGACTGACAGACTAGAACGGTTTGACCTAAAAATATCAAAATTGGATCTACTGAAGAAAAAAAAAGACACATCTTGGATGCCCTTGGGGTAAGCTGATACCACATTTTAATTTCAAAGTGAACTATCCCTTTAAGGGGCCAGAATGACCATTTATTCACAGGGGCCAAAAACTCGGCCAGCATGGCTTGGAGGTAAGGCAACAACTCCTTTGTGTAGGGTGACGGCTAATTGTTATAATAAACAAGAGAGCCTAGTAGAAATATTGCAAAGCCCACAAACAATAAGGCAACCAGTATATAAGGCAGTAGTCTTTCACTTTTTGTACAGCTATCAATGTCTAACTTGAGCACTTCAGTATTTTGTATGCATGTCCTGCTGTCATATTTTTTATTGTTAATCTAATTGCACCCCTGTCTTAATATTTTTCATAAGTCTTTCCCTTTTCTCTTCTTATAGGACAATTCTGGAGAAAATGGGCCTGCTGGGGAAGGTTACTCCCCTGCAGGCCAAAAACAAATGGGAGAACTTAAAAAAGAAATATAAAGTAAGCTAATACACACATTTGCTGAAATTCGTGGTTTATTTACTCTGCTTTAGGATTGCAAGTGTCCTCGGACAGGTGAGGGAGTGAGTGGGAAACCCACTGCTGAAACCTGGACCTTATTTGTCCTTATTGATGAGGTGTTAGGACAAAGGCCCTCAAACAACCCCCCTGTCCTAATTGCCTCCATCCCGGAGGAAACGCTAGAGCCAAGTTCAGCAGTGGGTGACCATGAGGAAGATGAGCCTGCACCAACACCAGGCAAGAAAAAATGGGGCCGTGAGGATGAGCTTCTCCGAGAAAATATCAGGTTCCAGAGGGAGACGGAGGAGAGAAGAGCCCAAGAAAGCAGGGAGAGAATGGACCGTCTGTTTTCTCTTCTTGAGAGAATGGTTGACAAATAATTTAACCATTCTCTCAAGAAGAGAAAACAGTGGAAAAATGGTTGCATTCAAATTCTTATTTTAAGTCGGTTTGCCAATGATATATTCTAATTTCTGTACAGTTTATGTTTCTAAGTTAAAAATGAAATGCATTCTATGCATTATTTATTTTTGTAATGTAATTTATTTGAAATGAGGCTTTCTTTACATTTTTGTTATATGTGGAAATAAAAGAATTCTCATGAGTGCCCAACTGCAGTCGGTTTCAACCTGGTGTATGTTGTAGACAGTGAGTTACAGTCTCGGTTACAGTCTGATGTGGCCAGAAAGATACAGTCAGGATTGTGTGGTCAGTTATAACAATCAATTTTTTAATGGGTCATTCCTATAATTCAATAACTTTTGGAGTTCACACAAGTCAGACTTAACCTGTTTAATCCCAAATTTTCCCCAGAGATGACATATATGAATTTATATGCTATTTCCCAGTCAGCAAATTTCCTTTGGCGCGGATCTGGCCCAAATCAACAGCTAAAGTGTGGCCCAGATAAGTTCGTGTTCGCCGGCCCAAAACTGGTCCATATCTTTTTAGCCAGAACTGAACCAAAACAGTGCCATAACCCAACGTGAGCCAAATAATGAAAACAGACGTGGCTGATATATGGACCTTATATGGTATTCTTAATATGGCTGAGTTCTGTAAAGGGCTGACGGCCCTTATGTGGCTGATACACCAAAAGCCATTATTCAACCATATTTACACCACACCTATCTTTTTAATTTAAAATGCCCATTACACAGTAAATCTTAAACACAAAAATGGATTCACACTCCTTTTTTAAAAAATGTTTATAGTATTTTAATAACAGAATTACAATACAGAACATAACATTGCAGAAGTGTGCTGTTCGACACTCTAAAGCTGCTTTGACACAATCGGTTTTGTATAAAGCGATATATAAATAAAGGTGACTTGACTCAATGTTGTAAACTCTAGGGTTAAGGCTTCTAAACCAGGGTGTTTTTAGGGGAGTGATACTCACACGATTGTTCTCAGCCACCACATTTATCAATGTACGGTCATTCGTACGATGGAATTGGTGGGATACAAATGTTTCAAGAAGAGAACCCTGTCGTAAGTTGATTTGTGACCTTGGATCTTTCCTCGTCTCTACATTGATAAATGAGGCCCATTGTAAGGAATAAGGATACACTACAAATGTAATATGAACGTTTCTACTGTAACATGATGAATGTCAGTCTAAGAATGTTTAGACAAATGTTTACTGTGAAGTACTGTGTTGACGAATATCTGCTCTAACTTGTATTTATTTATTTGTTCGAATATTGCTTTATAGAGCAGGATGATTTTCACATCATTTTGTAGTAAAAACTCTAGGCTACAGGATCAAGTTAGTCCATACAGGAACTATGTTCAGGATGCATTTACGGGCTTATTTCAATGACTTACAAAATATATTTTTTGTCACCAACCACACTTAAATGTTTTCTCAAAAAAAACCAAAAAACTTTTACATACATGCTACACACATTATTGTAACAGAGTTTATACTGAATACGGTGTAAACACAAATCAAAAACTGAAATAAGCACAAATGTCAGGGCAAGTCAAAACCTCTCCAGGGCCCAAAAACCTCCTCAGACCCCAGAGGGTTAATAGTTCCTTTTCAGTTGAAACTGGTAGGTCAAGAGACTCTCTTCAGTGTGAATTCTCATGTGGACTTGAAGATTTCCATGTTCAGCAAAACTCTGAACACTTTTGACAGGTGTATGTATGCATTTCCTCTGGTGTGAATTCTCGTACCTGTTAACACTTCCTTTTTGGGTAAAACATTTTCCATACTATTGGCAGGTGTAAGGCTATTCTCTGGTGTGAACCCTCTTATGTCTGTTAAAGGTTCCCTTTTGAGTGAAACTCTTTCCACACTGTTGGCAGGTGAAAGGCTTCTCTCCAGTGTGAATTCTCATGTGGTCTTTTAAAGTTCGATGTTGATTAAAACCCTTTCCACACATTTGGCAGGTGAAAGGCTTCTCTCCAGTGTGAATACTTATGTGGGCTTCAAAGCACACTTTTTGAGTGAAACACTTTCCACACTGAGGGCATGTGTAAGGCTTTTCTCCAGTATGAATTCTCATGTGGACATCAAGGTTTCCTTTTCTGTTGAAACTTCTTCCACACTGTTGGCAGATGAAAGGCTTCTCTCCAGTGTGAATTCTCATGTGTTTTTTTAAGTTTTGACATTGATAGAAACTCTTTCCACACTGTTGGCAAGAGAAAGGCCTTTCTCCGGTGTGAACTCTCATGTGGTGTTTTATAGTTCGAAGTTGACAGAAACTCTTTCCACACTGTTGGCAGGTGTAAGGCTTTTCTCCGGTGTGAACTCTCGCGTGGTTTTCTAAGGTTCGACGCTGACAGAAACTCTTTCCACACTGAGCGCATGTGTAAGGCTTTTCTCCAGTATGAATTCTCATGTGGACTTTAAGGTTTACAAGTTGAGCAAAACTCTTTCCACACTGAATGCATGTGTAAGGCTTTTCTCCAGTGTGAATTCTCAAGTGCCTGTTAATGCTTCCTTTTTGAGTGAAACTTCTTCCACACTGTTGGCAAGTGAAATTCCTCTTTCCGGTTCTCAAATGGACTTGAGGTTTGGACTGTCCAAACTTAAAACAAGTAAAATAGCTTTTTTTCCCTCTCTTTTGAGCTGTTTTTCGTGTGGAGGACTTTTCAGTCTGTGAACAACAAAAAGATTTCTCTCCAGTTGTGAAATCAAGTAGATCCTCGTATTGATTTTTCACGTCAATTTCTGTGAGTACTTCCCTCTCCTCTTTTAGTGCCATTAGGTCTAAGGAGAAAAAGCAAACAAACAAATTAAAGTTAACCTCAGTTTAATTGCATTTATTGGAGGGCCAGTGTCTTAAAGAGTTTAGCTCCAACTTGGCTTGATACACCTGACTGGAAGTTTCCCAAGTTACCAGAAGACATTGATTCACTGGTGCAGTTGTGTTTAACTGGGGTTATAGATACATTTTGTAGGACAGTGGCCCTCCAGGAGTAGGACACCCCTGTCCTATAACTACTATGCTTTGAAATGGAGATGCACCGGTCGACCGGCCATAAATCAGAACTAGTTGTTTTTTTTCTTTTGGCTGATCTCTGTACTTGACTAGCACATAAACTTGCATTACAACTTCCAAAAATATAATTGGTTTGGAAATATTATCCGTCTGTAAAAAGGATGTTAACACAAGCCAGAGATTGAATGCACATTATTATTCTTTAGCTTTGGTTGAACAAATATTTTTTTGCTTGGATGGAACAACAGCTACACTAATTATGTCTCTATTTATTTCTCGGTTTCTGCCACGGGATTAACATCCCATGGTAACTAGGAATTACACAAGCTTCAGTCTGGATCCAACCCTAAAATGATCTGAGATGACCAAACACCTGAGAAGAGATGATGCCGACCCCTCGGAGGACCTCAGAGGATGCCAACCTCTAATCCCCCAACAACATGCAGAATTAACAAATTTGAATGCACTGAATACGGAGACAAAGAAGAGAGAACAGATGTGCCAGCAGAAGAAAATAGACAAACCAAACTTGTTCACAATGCATGAAATATAGGAAGGAAATATAAACTGGGGGTGGGAGTGTAATAGGAATCTCTGAATAAAACTGGCTTCAGGAAAGTTTAGATAGTATTTTGTTTTACAGGCATGTGATCAGCTAGAGACAAAAAATAAGGAAAATCTGACCACGCCCACATGCCACTCCCACAACACTTATTAAAAATATATATATTAGCACATTAAAAGATATATCTTATACTGTAAGAATACATACTATTGTCCTGTAAAAATTTAAAGCAGCACTTAATAATCATAACAATATAATATAATATATTATAATAAAGTACTATAATATATTATAGTAAAGTACATAGTATATAGAATTGTTATTATTTTTTAAGTACCTGCATTACAATGAATGATTCTGAAATAAATACCTTCTGCTCATCAAGGCTGAATTTATTTGATTAAAATAAAGTTAAAAAAAAACAGCAATATTGTGAAATATAATTACAAATTTAAAAAAAGGTTTTCAGTTTTAATATATTATAAAATGTAATGTTATTCCTGTGATGCAAAGCAGACTTTTCTTCATCGTTACTCCAGTTTTCAGTGTCACATGATCTTATAGAAATCATTACAATTTATTTGACTCAAGAAACATTTCTGATTATTATCAATGTTGAAAACAATTTTGCAGCTTCATATTTTGTGTGGAAATGGTGATACACTTTATTTTTCAGTATTTTTTGGTAAATATAAAGTTTAATGAACAGCATTTATCAAATATTAATTACATTTGTTAATTGTCACTCATAGTGAAGTGAGTTCTCATTCACTCACAGTAACACGTTTCAGCGCTGAATCTACTCTCGTTTGGCACTTTGAATCATTTGAACGCTTTTAACTGTCCCGCGGATGGCGCCGTGAGCTCGTGCAACACTCTCAGGATCATTCCGTCCATGATGTTTGAGAAAATATTTTCGCAGTTTATTTAGGTAATAGCTCAAGGCCATTTCCCCCCCCTCCAAAAAAAAAAAAAAAAAGCTCGGATCTACACGAATCACATGGGTCGTCCCTCAGAGGTCGGAAAATACGGAATTTATATATATATATATATATATTAGGGGTGGCACGGTACATGTATTCGTACCGATCCGTCACGGTTCGGTGCATGAGGTCTTACGACGAATACAGGCAATTCACCCTCAATCCAGAAGGGGGCGCCCGCAGTAATGCAATGCTGTTTGATAACCGCCAGCAGAAGAACAGCGAATGCTGTGAGTTGCGCACTTGAAAACAAAGCCCCCTAGACAGTGACCATGTGCTGATTCTGAATGTGTCTCTCACATAGACTGACAAAGGAGTATACTGTACTTTAAAGGCTTGCGCACTCAACTGTTTGCAAAATTGAGCTTTGTGCTCTTGTATCCTACCTCTCTCATTCCCATATTTGCCATGTAACGTATCTGAATGCGAAACTATTATTTATTATGTAAATGATAGGCTCTGTACTTCAGTCGCGTTCCAGCGGTGGCACGCTGATGTTTGGTTCACTGTATTTTATTTGGATAAAGTATCAACTGCGCTGTCAAGTTAGCAATGCTGGAACTGATGTTTTGTGTGTGTGCGCGCGATCACTTCAACTGTTTCCTTATACCAGCAGAATCAACTTTAAACACTTAATGTCTTATTAATAATGCATCACTGTATAAAGGTCTGCTTTTATTTGTGCACACTCACAATGAAAACAAAATAAAGAAAACAAATAGGATCGCTTTCTGCCGTTTTTTTGTTTCCTTTCTGTGAACAAATTAAGCGTGTCACAAAAATGTACTGAAAACTATAGACTATGTTACGTGTCGCACTGTTTTCCCCCTTGTTTATCTGTAAACTAAATCAAATATATTTCAAGAATGTATTCCTTTTATGTATACATATATACTGCAGATTTTATATATATATATATATATATATATATATATATATATATATATATATATATATATATATATATATATAACATAACGTAATAATATTTAGTATTTTCACATCTAGGTGGAAAAAAATAATACTAATTTGTACAACTGTCTGTACAACATAAATAAAAAGAAACAGAGCATATTAGATTTGTTGTTGTTTTCCTGTTGTACCGAAATCGTATTGAACCGTGACCCCCGAACCGAGGTACGTACCGAACCGTGACATCTGTGTACCGTGCCACCCCTAATAATATATATAATATTCTTTTTTTTAGAGTTATATTTAATGAGTCACACTATGTGTAGTGTGAGGACCACACCAAACCAAATCTCCAGGTACTCTTATGAGAACCAGGCTAAAAAAAAACAAAAAAACTTACGTGCACCCCTGGACATATGGGATTTACAAGGAGTGTCATATGAAAGTAAAATACTCTTAAGAATACCACAAACTTGAGGGCTCATCTCACACGCCACCATTTAAAGAAGTAGATGGTAGTGCATAGAATACCTGTTGTAGCACAACACTTTAATACATGCACATATCATGAACATATGTTTAATTTAAATCAAGCATTTTTATTTTAAAATGGTGTGCGTGATGACGTCATCCCTAAAAAAAACTAATTGTCGCATAAGTTTTGGTGTATCGCAAAAAAAAAAAATGCCCACGAGCTGTTTCCATTAGGGCTGCTCGATTATGACAAAAATCATAATCACGATTATTTAACACGATTATTAGCAGGCCGTATAACCAAAAAAAAAAATTTTATGCAAATCTAAAGTATTCAGTTATCAGCCTACTATAGAAATTGAATAATCAAATGTAAAATAAAACAGCGTAGTCTTCACTGTAAGAATTAAACTTCCTTTGTTTCTTATTAAAGCTACAAACACCTTCTGTGAAGAGCAGTGAGTGATTTTGTCTTTTGTTGTTTGATTAGTATTAAGCACACAGTCTGCAGCAGGAATATAGCCCACTGTCACTTTAAGAGCGGCACGGATCCAATTTACTGTTACACGCGTATTTTCAGTATCATCTGTTTACATTTATTTATTACATAACCGACGAGGGTTTACGTGAATAATCACTAAGCGCCGCATTTTGACACATTTTTGCGTGTATTTGACCATTTAGGCCAGTGGTTCTCAACCCGCGGCTCGCGGGCCACATGCGGCCCACCGTGCTGAATGTTACAGTTTGAACACAATTAAAAAATAACTTTCAGTTTTACAATTCATTTTAGGTTTTACATTAATTTAAAAATGTACTAAATATAAGCTATAATGTTTTTATGTAAAATAATTTATTTTTTCATATTATTTTCAGACATGAGCAGATCTATGTACTCACGTAATTAATGTTATGCATTTAACGAACACTTACAAGCGTGCACTTTGGAAGAATTCAATTCAAATAGTCATCAGCAGCCATTAGTTCTGTAAAACTGAGCATCAGAATGGACAAATTTGTTAAGGGAGAAAACGAAATGTGGAAAATGCCAGCGAAGGAACGCATTCAAACAAGATAGTCATAGCATCAGCAGTGAAGAGAGTGCTGGACTTTCGGCATCAACTTTAGGTTTTCCCCGCCACTCACTTGAAGATATTCAGGTAAAAAGAAACACCCATAGGCTACTACGCAGCAATCATCCTTAATTACAGAAATGTGGCAAAACATCTCTGGAGAGAACCTCAGATTATTAAATTCGAAAATGCTTTCCATATTTGGATCAACATAGGATACATTTGTGAACGCACACTTTCTGCAATGTCGCGCTTCTGTGCGCGTCTTACCGCAACTTACAATCACAACTTCATTGTGCTGTTACTCCTTTCGTGCAGAATTTCACAAAATTGGTCAGCTCCCGACAGCATCAGGTGTTTTATTAATGGTGAGTAGAATTATTTATTTATTTATTTCAATAAATGTAATCGTTTAGATATCATAATATTTAGGCTATAAATAATATTATAAATCTGGTTGGTTTGAATTGATGACGTAATATGTAAATGACATGCGTGCGGCCCGTGAGACTTGCACTTGGACCATAGTGCGGCCCGGTGGAAAAAAAGGTTGAGAACCACCCCAGCAGGCACCAGACGTCTATGTAACGTCAGGTTGACGTTGGACATGACGTCAGACAGACGTTGGATTTTGGTTGAAAATGAAAATCGGGTTGACGTCAATATTTGACGTTGACTTAACGTTGGATTTTGGTTACACAACCTAAAAACAACTAAATCTCAACGTCAGCTGACGTCGGTATTGGACATCAATTTAACATTGACATTAGACGTTGGATTTACATTGAATTTTGGTCACCCGACGTCGCAACCAAAATTTAACCAAATACCAACGTCTTATGACGTTGTGTGCCTGTTTTGTGCCTGCTGGGACTGGTTTAGGCGCATTCGTTCAGCTAAAGGATGACTTTACATGTCTGTGCTCTGCTCCGTCTCTGAGCGCACACACAAATATCCACAACAACAGCGCAAGTTCTCTTTCGCGCTTTTTAAAAACATTAATAAATCTAATCAACTTTAATAACTCAAGTCCAATTTTGCAAAAGAAAACGTTACATGATTTTACACGTGAAAATGGGCTTTTATGGAGGAGTGAAAGCGCACTGCTGGAAAGGGGCGCCATAATTGTTTTATCTCGATTATTGTATTTTCATAATCATTGGAGGCCGAAATAGAAACCGAAACTGAATTTCGATTAATTGCACAGCCCTAGTTTCCATACATAATTTCTCCTATTGCGTAAATTATAGGCTAAGGGCTAGTAGCCTGTTCTTCATCCATTTGAAACAAAATAGCCTATTAATAAATTGTATTGGCCTACATAAAATTATTTTTATTAACAAGTGTCATGTTTTTTTTTTTTGTAGCCTACTTTGTTATGGACTATTATATAGATAGGCTACTTGATAATCAAGCAATAATCATAAACGGGTGCAGTTGTATTATTATAATTTTTTTTTCTTCTGATTAACGTTGATAGGAATGTTCATTTCGGTTATTTTATTTCTCCTAACCGACGGTTGTTAAGCCATATTAACCGTTAACTAAGATTATGTTAAATTACAATTAAATTCAATTTAAACTGATAGGTGGTTATGGCCATTTAAAAATACCTAAAGCTAACAAGCCAAAACAAATTAATTTAAACTTTTGTACTTCACGTTCCAATATCCATGTAAAACAAAATGTGCTTGGCATAATATCAGGGGGGTATGGTGGTCACGCTGAAAGGCACAGACTACAGGCTATTTAAACTGAACAGTGCACTGTAAAAAAAATATGTAAACGTAGGATAGCCTACTAAAGGAACATTAAATTAAGATAAGTATGTTTGAGAGGTAACTAGTTTTTTTTCTTACCATGTATAAAATAATTTTAGATACATAATATGAATATGATTTAATGTGCTTTTGAACTACAGGGAAATGGTGCTTTAACGCGAGCAACACCATGAACACGGACGCTGCCTATAGTCTAATTCGGTCATGTGACACCACATTTATATGCATTAAAGCCCCTTTTCTCGACAAAAAGTATTTCCAAACTAATTTTTGCGACATTTGAAGTATCGATATAGAATTTATGCGGTAAAGTTAAATGGAAAAAGATTGTGTCGACACATGAGAAATTTAATCGATAATTGGCATTTCCATCAGCTATATCGTAAATATTTTAAAGCGCTAAATATTTTTCCGCAAAAAAAATCCTTGGATGGAAACCTGGTTAATAAAACTGAAGTGAGATAAACTGAGAAATGTTTATTTTTAGTTAAAACAGTTTTAACTAAAAGTTTTCCTTTAGGGACATAATTTGAAATTGGAAAATGGCAATAAGTTGCAATATATTTAAAATCTGAATAATATTGTATCGTGACACAAGTATCGTGATAATATCGTATCGTGGGGCCTCTGGTGATTCCCAGCCCTAGCCAATGGGGTAAGAAAAATGATCTTAATTCAAAGGCTAAACAAGATTATTTTTCTTGCCCCATTGGGAGATATTTTTGCTTGTTTTAAGCAAAAACTAACACAATTTGGATATTGTTTTCAGGAAACAAGACATTGTGTCTTAAGTCATATGACTTGTCAAGTAAATGCATCCTGATTCAAGATATTTTAGATATTTATACTAGAAAACAAGACAAATATATTCAGTAAGAAAACTTTTTTTGCAGTGTACAAGCTTACTGTTGTGAATCAGGCAAAGGTAAGGAGACAGTTTTGAACACTGATTGTTTATGTACTTGCTTGATAATTGATGTTGGACCATTTTGAACCAAATTATTTTTTGCAGCTTTAAGTATTATAAACTTATGAAAGATTTAAGAACAAACACCAACCTATTTGTTGTTCAACATCTTCCTGTTTAATTCCGCAGGGCTCTGGATCATTCATGTTTTCAGTTTTCTCTCACAAACTTTATCTTCTTCACTTTTAGGCTAATGGGAACATTCCAGCATTTATTGATAAACCGC
This sequence comes from Aspiorhynchus laticeps, assembly GCA_023376895.1. NCBI lineage: Eukaryota > Metazoa > Chordata > Actinopteri > Cypriniformes > Cyprinidae > Aspiorhynchus > Aspiorhynchus laticeps. Next base: position 37,545,736 of record CM041805.1, on the reverse strand, counting down.
TTTGAAAATGCTGAACTGTCGATGAATTGCTGTAAAAATAAATCAGTTATGAATTCAATGCTTTCATCATCAAATTGAGTGTTACAATCAAGCAAGCCTCTTCATGTCAAAATAGATAATGCTAAAAATGCATTAACCCACAGCCATGAATTTGTTTGAAAATAAATCAAGTTAGACTCCCATTAATTCCCCTCACAGATCCTACTTTGACTTTTGATCAAGTGACATTCAAAAACAATACTATTATTGCTCCAAATAATCTAAATAATTAAATAAACAAAACATAAAAACACAGCTCAGCATTAGTTCCTCACATTGTTGTTGTCTGCTAGGCTGAATGTTTATTTCAGTCAGCAGATGCCAGAAAAGACGCACAAATAGCGCTGAAGCAGATGAAAACAATACAGAATGACTCAGTAAAATGCTGCTTTAACAAACTGTGTTTTTATAATTGTACAGTTACATGAAGCACCGTGCACTGATTGTCTTACCTCAGGAGACCCAACGCTGACTGATGAACTGGTGGTCTTCTTCTTCTCAAGTGTTTTAGGTCGGCTCGGACACAGATGAGTGCATTAGCGCCACCTATCGATGAGTGGACCATTGACACTAGTGTGTCACACAGATAGCACACGCACGTCGCGGAGTTTAGAACGTCTAATAATTTAGAACGTCCGTGATCCGCTGTTTAAACGATGTTAATCAGATGTTCTTACATCTGCAAGATGTCTGATTGATGTAGGACAGACGTCGTTCTATCAAAACTTCCCCTCCCATTATTTTAATTAAATACCCTCAGGACATCTATAATCCTCTCTCATGCATGTTATGTGATAATCAATAAATAAACCACACTCTCAACTAATAATAGAACACACATTTGTTGATTTTATAAAAAAAAAATACATTTAATAACAGGCAGAGAAAACATTTGATTATATGCAAATAACAATACACTTTATTAATATATATTAATAACATATATACATAAAAAATACATAAAAGTTACATCCTCCCTGGGGGCCAAGCGTAGAAAATCTTTAATAAATTTTTCAGCATCTGCTTCGGTTGGAATGAAAGGGCTTTACATTTGCTATAATTACAACTTCTTGTATTAAAAACAATCAAGCCCTGCTCAAATTTAAAAAGTAACGCAAAAGTAACGTAACGCATTACTTTCCATAAAAAGTAACTAAGTAACGTAGTTACTTTTTTAGGGAGTAACGCAATATTGTAATGCATTACTTTTAAAAGTAACTTTCCCCAACACTGGTGAAGTGTGTGTGCGCGCGCTCTGGCTCACGCTGCATTCACACGGGGCGTCGGCGTCAACGCTTGACGGAGGGCATGTCTGAAGCGTGGTGCTGACGCAACTTCGTGGTATTTTCTTGTTGGAAGACGCGCACTCTGGAATGGTCTTTCTCAGTTCTCAAACAAATTAAGAACTACATTCGATTTTTATTGACTGAACATAAGCGCTTATTGCGATAGAAAACACTGTAACAGTTTCCACTGATTAAAAAAATATTTTTGTTTGCTTATTAGGCCTATAATATTAACAGGGAAGGGGGGCCCAAACATTTGTTTTGCCTATGTCACGAAAAGAGGTAAATCCGGCCCTGCTCACAGTCTAGTTTTCATTTGTGTAAATAAATAAAATAAACATGGGGCTATACCAGTCTAAGGTTTATACAACAAGCATATAAGTTTCATTTTATAGTAAAAAGCTGAGCAAACATATACAGACATTAATGTTAAATATTATTTAACCAGATAACTAACTTCACTTGAGAAGACCCCCCTCCCTCCAAAAACAAAAAAAACAAACAACAACACGGATTCAATAAATCCAGATATTGACAGATAACGTTATGTAAAAAATAGAATAACAAACGTGTTTATGAAATACGCAGTTTTGCTGATGGATCTCGGATTTTTATTTGAACTTTTTTTTACCTACAAAAGAATTCCTCGTCTTCACCTTATAGGCCTAAAAGCTGAGCAGAAATTTACAGACAACAACATTAAATATATTTTAAACAGACAACTAACTTCACTTTAAAATATTATTTAAAAGAGAAAAAAAGCGCGCGAGTTTAGAACGTTGGTGCTGGCGGCTGTGTGACGTCACAGTAACACTCCGTGTAACGCTCGCGCGCAGATCAGATCAGATCACCTGCAGCTTCATCAGTCATTATTGCACGTTCATCAAAATGGCTTGGTTGGTGAAGGTACGTCTGACGCCGAACGGGGTTTTTAACGAGGCCGCGGCGGTTTACTCCAGTCTGAATGCACAAATCTGGACAAAAAAATATACTGAACTTTTCCACCATTATCCATTATTCCACCGTTATAGGCTACCGCTGTTTATTTGCACTGATTTGACTTGCTTGACGAAATACCATCATAAATGTTCAACCCATGTGTATTTAAAATGTCGATACTAACAGTTTGATGTGACTGGAATACATAGAAATGAATACAAGTAAACCTGTTTATGCTTTTATGCATATCTGTAGGCTATGCATGCTTTGTTTAAATGTGTACCGGCTGAGAATAATAGACTAATTATTCCTAAAGCCCATATAAGAAATAAAATTATTGTTCAACTGAACTTTTTGGCACACACTTTATAGCAATGTGCCTCAGTCTCCACTTATGAACAGATTACCAAGCATAAAGTATTAATTCTGAGTTATGTTTATCCTTCTAGAATTTGGTGTGTGCCGTTCATCAGTCCGATGACAAAATTAATAAAAATCCCCAAAAGGAGAAGAAGAGGGTCAAGTTTGCGCTGTGTTCTTCAGTGGATGTGATGGACTCGTCCAGTGCAGCTCCTGCAGACCGTGACACACCACCCTCATCTTCCTCTTCTTCCTCAGGCAAACGCAGATTTAAAGGTCTGCGGCGCTTCTTCGGCAGAATGCTGTCATTCTGTCGCGTGTCCTCGTCTTCTGAGCAGGACAAGACGTCTTCCATCCAGACTCAGAAGACCAGCGACAACTCGAGTGCACTCGGCAGATCTTCTGAGGAGCTTCAAGAAGTTGATCTGCTGACTGCCGACCAGGAGAAAGAAGCAGTCGGAGGTTAGAGACGCTTTTCACAGACATTTCTGTAACATTACTTTGGATTTTTCCTGCCTCAAACATCAGGTTTTCTTAGCTCTGTGTATTTCTGATTGTTCAGCATCTACTTCTTGAAGCTTGCCTAGTTTCTATACCTTTATGTCCCCCCAAAAAAGTTTGTGACATTAACATTGACAAAAACATGTCTTCACAGCAGTAGTTTTAGACGGTTGCTCCTCATCTGCAGACGTCAGATCCTCAGAACAAAAACCGTCTGAGCTGCAGACTGAGATTCAGGAGACTGAACCCGTCACAGGTAACAAAAGTAATTTTTTTTACTGTACTTTTGCTTCATCTGACCTGTTTAAGGCTCTAAAATTCAGATTCACTCCTTTACTGTGAACCAGGTAAATGTTATGAACAACAGATAATTACTTGTATTATTTGTAATATTTCTTCTCAGCAGTAGTTGAAGGAACAAAACCTCCTTCTCTCAGTGTTGAGGGTCCTTCTACATCTGCAGACAGATTCTCTGCTCAAGAGTTTTGGGAGACAAAACCCTTCACAGGTGAGATAATTAATTATACATCAAGGTTTTAGTAGTAATAAATGCACATTTTTCTATTTAAATGTGTATTGAAATGTTTTGATACCAGATTTTATTTGTGAAAGCATTAAAAAATCCAGACTGAAGTTCTAGAATAGACAGTTTTCTTAAAAAGCTGACAAACAGTCCTGATATTGAAGTGAATATTGCCTGTTTTAGAAAGTCTTTGCTGATGCCTGTAGTATGATGAGGTGTTTGACTAAAACGGCATAATTTTAATCTTTACAGATGCAGACGCAGCTCTGACCTTTGACACCATTGATGTTGAGTGGTGAGTATTTGTGTGTAGCAGCAGGTTACTGACCCCCCCCCCCCAATTCAGGAAAAAAAATTTTTTCAAAATAATTTTAAATGTAAAAGAGAGACAGATGCTGGAAACAAAGATACAATCAGAGAGTGCAAATAAAATAACATTAGAACTAATATTAGGTAATAGAAAATTCAGACGAATGATAATAAGTTATCTAATAGACATAGGAATTTTCATGAGAATTTACATTTTTTATTTATTTCTTTAAAGCCTTCTCATTGTCACAACACACTCCAGTTCAGCTCGTGGTGGTAATGCACCAAAAGTTGGCTTGCCCACCGCCAATAAACGCTACAAGAAGAATTATAAATGTATTTCAAAATATACAAAAAGTGGTCAAAAAATGTTCATGTAAATGTATTTCTTGGCCGTTGTTGTGTATTTATGAAAATATACTTTAAAATATTTATATTGATATTGATATAATTTTAAAAACCATTCATAAATGTATTTTGCATTCAGCATAAATGTTGGCTGCTGTAAGATTGGAAATGTATTTTGGGATATGGAGGCTGAAACTGAATATATTTTCAATTAAAAAAAAAAGTCATTGAGCTTCACTGTTTACAACAATTGAGTATGTATTTAAATAATTTGGCCTTTTTTTTGGCCAATTATGCCCAACTTCCCATGGACAATCACAATATTAGGTAGCATGTGTGTGATGTTTTACTAGCCTTGTAGAATTGCTGGCCAGTTTAGGAGTCCAGTGGCATGATCTGAGCAAGGATTCACTGAAGGAGCTGGTCAGGTCTTTGGAGGAACAGGAGGATGATGCTGATCAAGCTGCACTGGGGTAAAGATGCTTTTGAATGCTCAAAGTCTGGACGCTCATGCTTTATTATGAATTTCTCTGCAAAACTAGTCTCACATATTTAAGTAGAAACCTTTAGATCAAAAAAGCACAAATACAGTCAGCTGTAGTTTGTCTGATATGTCTGTCCACTAACAACGCTATCTGGTTACAGTCTTCCTAATTTAGGAAACACGTGCTATATGAACTCCGTCATTCAGTGCCTCCTCAGCGTTTCTCCCTTTCGGGAAGATCTGCTCTCCCAGCAGCAGAATCACACAGACAGTGCCACGCTGCTCAGGTACCGGCAACAATTCAACTAATACATCTCAACTGCTTTCACACATTTTCAAAACTTTACACACAAATTCAAGAATTGCAAACACAAAATACAAAATGCCTCACACCTCTTGCAAAATGAAGCACTGCATTCAAAACATCACAAACACATCTCAAAAACAAACATTTGCAAACACCTTTGCCATAATATTAATTCCTGTTAGATGTTGTGTGTTACATAGAGAATTGTGTGTTGTGTTTTGCAAAAAGTGTTTTATGAAATTGAAAACTGAGTCAAAGGCCGAGAATTAGCTCATGTTTTGCAGATTTGGTGTGTGCTTCTGTTTGAGTTTCAGCTTTCAGAAATTGTGTGACAAGTAAAAATTGTGTGTAAGCAGTTGAAAATAAACTGTAAATTGCATCATATTGTAGCTCTCGTGACATTCTCAAGTAGAGCAGAATAACCTTTAATTGTGACACTAAAACAGCTCTGATAATATTAATGTGTTTCTTTCCAGAGCGTTAACTGACCTGCACATGAGCCGGAAGGACAGAAGTGACTCTGACCTGAAGGAAACACACTTGGCTAAAGTTAAAAGCTACATAGAAAGTCACTTTCCAGTTTTCAAGGGACACTGTCAGCAGGTGAGGATGCCTTAAACCAGGCTCCTTAACTAGATTAATTAGCAAAGCTTCCTTCCTTATGCGGTTTCACACCTGTTTTTTCTGGAGAAACAAACCAACCATGACAAATCATCCTGATCTTATCAGCGGTGAACAATATAAATGTGGATTGTTATGCAAGCTGTTTGTTTATGAGTTGGATTTACCTTCTCTATCTCCTCTCAGGATGCACACGAGTTCTTCATGGCTTGTCTGTCCCGTCTAAAAGAGGAAAGCATGAGCTTGAGATCGTCTCATCCCTCATACACTTGCCCCGTGTCCAGTATGGAGTTCAAGCTCAAAAGCGAACGCACCTGCAACAGGTAATGCCAAGCATCATGTGACATTTAATGTCACCAAAAGTTTGGCCTAAAGATGAATGCATTTGTATGAATTCATGCTCATTCAAAAAAAGCCCAACATTAGCTGCGTTTACATGGACCATAATAATCCGATCGTAATAGGACTAAAGCACAGATCAGAATAAATAGTCACATGTAAACACGTCAATCGGATTGAATTGGCCAGATCTGATTAAAATTTCAATCGGATCGTAAGGGGTGGTTTATTCCTTTTGTAATCCGAACGAGAGGACATGTAAACACTTGATCGGATTGAAAACCGAAACTGGAAAGTACTGCGCATGTGCAGTAACGTAAAAATAGCGTAATGACGTATGACGCACGGAACGAGCTGTTCTTCCTGGTGAATAAAAGTGTTATAAATGAGTGTCCAGTCATTCTAAAATGCTGCTTTCACTCAGCGTATGTGAAGTGGAGCAGGACAACTTCCCACCAGTCCTTGTTTAAGACTCGCATCCACAGACGACTGGTTTTGGGCACTTTTACTGCTTTCTAAAGTAAGCAGCACTGCAATGTGCTGGTCGTCGACTAATTAGGACCCGAAGTAAATAAATATCAAGTGTGCTTTTTAAAACAATATGCGACAACAGCGGGAAACTGAATATTCATGCGGTGTGCGCATGTCAAAAGATGCAATCCGATCAGAAGCTTGTGACATATAAACGCTCCCATCAACCCGATCACTTTATTTGGCGTTCATGTAAACACTACGTTCGGATTTGACAATCAGAATGAATTCATTTGGATGGAAGCAAAAAGTGTCCATGTAAACGTAGCTATTGAAACGTTTATGTTCACTCTGTTGTTTTAGCTGTGGCCTCATGAAGAGTCTCACAGAGGAATCAAACTGCCTCTCGCTGGTCATCGGCCCTCATGCGAGTCTCACAGACAGTCTGCAGCGGTACATGAATGTGAGGATCAGCGCTAAAGTCATTATATTACATGAACAGGAGCCTCTCGTATCTCTAATCAGCTGATGTCTGTGTTTGTTGTCTCAGGCGTCGTTCATTGATTGCGTGTGCAGTCTGTGTGGAGGACCACAGGCCTCTGAGACCCTGAAGTTTCTCTCTCTTCCTCGGTACGACACGCTGCTGATCAGTTACTGATCTGGAGAACAGCCAATCACGAGCTGCTCTGTAACGTCTGATCATGTCTCTGCAGGGTCCTGGTCCTTCTGGTGCAGCGCTTCGACTTCACGTCCTCCATGATCAAGCTGAAGAATCGACTGGAGATTCCTGAGGAGCTGACGCTGCCCTGCGTTAAAGGTACGCTGCTGTTTATCAAACATTGACCAGTTACAGAACAGCCGTCCTGTTCGTCATATAACTGTGAGTGATTACAGTGCTTATTCCTGGATGCATTATCTGATCGTCAGTGTACATTAGGTTTAGATTGTACTACTGGAATTTGGAAGTTATTTTGAAGACCAACCTGGGAAGAGAGACAGATCTTTTATCCAACTACTAAGTGATATTTCAGTGCTTGGGGGTTGTAGCCTTCGAAGGTTGTAATTAGCAATGCTGTAGTGACCGCTGATTACTCTATAAGACAGCTTCAGGAAGAAATTGGCCATTCTTTTATTTTTAGTTTTTAATGGTGTTTTCATTTTTTGATCTATGATCTTCAACAGAGAGAACAAAGCAGCCAGAGTCAGACGCAAACAGCAGAGCAGGCCGATCATTTCTCCAGAGAATATTCAGGAAAAAGAACAGAGTTGCTCCACAGACACCACAGGAAAGAGATAGATGGATAGATAGATAGATGATTGATAGATAGATAGGTGGATGCAGGGATGGATGGATGAAATAGATATATGGATAAATAGATGAGTAGATGAATGGATGGACATATGTATGGATGGATGTATAGATAGGTGGACAGATGATGGATGGATGAATGGATAAATGGATGTACAAATGGATGGATGAATAGCTGGAGATTGGATGGGTAGATGAGAGATGGATAGATGGAGATTGGATGGATAGATGATAGATGGATGGATGAATGTATAGATTATAGATGGATAAATAGATGATGGATGGATGGATAGATGGAGATTGGATGGATAGATGATGGATAGATGGAGATTGGATGGATAGATGATAGATGGATGAATGGATAGATGATGGATGGATGGATGGATAGATGGAGATTGGATGGATAGATGATAGATGGATGGATGAATGTATAGATTATAGATGGATAAATAGATGATGGATGGATGGATAGATGGAGATTGGATGGATAGATGATGGATAGATGGAGATTGGATGGATAGATGATAGATGGATGAATGGATAGATGATAGATGGATGGATGGATGGATAGATGGAGATTGGATGGATAGATGATAGATGGATGGATAGATGAAGATTGGATGGATAGATGGAGATTGGATGGATAGATGATAGATGGATGGATGGATATATGATAGATGGATGGATAGATAATAGATGGATGGATAGATAATAGATGGATGGATGGAGATTGGCTGGATAGATGGAGATTGGATGGATAGATAATAGATGGATGGATAGATGGAGATTGGATGGATAGATGATAGATGGATGGATAGATGGAGATTGGATGGCTAGATGATAGATGGATGGATAGATAATAGATGAATGGATAGATGGAGATTGGATTGATAGATGGAGATTGGATGGATAGATGATAGCTGGAGATTGGATGGATAGATGGAGATTGGATGGATGGATGGATAGATGGAGATTGGATGGATAGATGATAGATGGATATTGGATGGCTAGATAATGGATGGATGGATAGATGGAGATTGGATGGATAGATGGAGATTGGATGGATAGATAATAGATGGATAGATGGATTTGATGGATGGATTGGATGGATGGATGGATAGATGGAGATTGGATGGATAGATGGATTTGATGGGTGGATGGATGGATTGATAGATAGATAGTCAGACAGACAGCATTATCTTATAATCTCTGTGCGTTAAACAGGAAGAAGCTCCAGTCATCAGCTCACAGTACAGACTCTCTGCTGTTGTGTCTCATGTGGGAAGCCATTTGTTTTTTGGTAAGAATTTTCATCTGTCTCATTCGTTCATTCACTGGTCATGTGATCAGTTCCAGTCTGTCGTGAATGGACGCTGAAGTTTCTCGGTCTTACAGGACACTACATCAGTCAGATCCGTGAGCGCAGGGAGGACGGATGGCTGCGGTGCAGCGACGCGTCTGTCAGAAGAAGCAGCTGGAGGGAGGTGTCCGAGGACGCCGGGGCCAACGGATACTTGCTGTTTTATGTCAAGAGGTGTTTCATCCCATAATATTCAGTGTTCAGTCCTCACTTGTATTTGGTCAGCTGCTTCGGGATAAAAACTCTGAACTCCTCCTCACTCTTGTTTCTACAGCTGAGCAGCGTTTGGTGCTTGACACTGATTTGAAGAAGCAAAGAGCAACAGATGAGGAATATCCCGTGAGGAAGATCCCATCGAGAGGGGATCTTGAGAAACTCTCATGCTCTGGTTTGTCAATCAGCCGTTTTTGGAGTCAAACCCATGCATCTGTTTGTTTGACGTGAGCGGCACAGATTCTCGTCTCATGGCAGCTTTGGATGCTTGGGATGGGATTTGTTTTTGGACAGTTGGTGGCGTTTCGCCTCTCTTGTCCTTTTGGGGGTTGTTCCAGGGCCATAATCACTAAAGACATTGAGGGGGACAATAATTTCCCCCCAGTAGTTAGAAATGGCTAAATTGTTCCCCCAGTATTGTAAGTTTTTGCGGTGCTCTGCTGCACTCGATTACACAGCTCTCTGTTGCGTTCAGAATGACACAAAGGTTTAAAAGTGACATTTTTAGGCTGGTCTGCCCTAGCAGTCTAACAGCACTCGTCACTGTCAAAACCATTGAGATGGCCAATCAAATCAAAGTAGGCGACGTTTACTGTTCACGGAAGCAGAGCGCGAATTCCAGCACAAAAGTGTCAGTTTTAATACATGTGCAAATAAGAGTGAATGTATGCAGATTTAAAAATATTATTTGCAAATAGTTCAAAATGATTAGTTCCATGCTAAATTTGGATCTTGCATTTTTACTGTTCTATTCCTTTATACTTTATTTAAAAAAAGTAAATAATGAATAACAAATTTAAAATAAAAAATAACAAATATAAGTAATAAATGAAAAACATAAGTATTAAATTAAAAAGTGTTACATTTGAAAAATAATAATAAAAATATGGTATGTAAAAAATAAATAAAGTAATAAAGTAATTAATAAAAAAAATAAAATAATAAATGATAAACATAAGTATTAAATTAAAGTGGTAATTAATAAAAAACAAAAAAAAATAAATGAAAAACATAAGTATTAAATTAAAAAGTGTTACATTTAAAAAATAATAATAAAAATATGTTATGTAAAAAATAAATAAAAAAGTAATAAAGTAATTAATAAAAAAACAAAAATAATAAATTGTTACATTAAAATAATAATAATGAGGTATAAATAAAAAGTTATAAATTAAGTGATAACATTTTTTTTATAAAGTAATAAACAATAATAAATAAAGTAATAAATGAAAAACAGAAGTATTAAATTAAAGTATTACATTAAAATAAGTTATAAATAAAAAAGTAGTAAAAATTTAAATAAATGAAGTAATAAAAATAAGTAATACATAATTTAATAAAGTAATAAACAATAATAAAGTAATAAATGAAAAACAGAAGTATTAAATTAAAGTATTACATTAAAATAATAAGTTATAAAGTAGTAAAAATAAAAATAAGTAATTCATAAAAAGGTAATAAAGAAATAATAATACATAATTATTTTTATAAAAAATAAGTCATAAAGTAGTAAAAATTTAAATAAATGAAGTAATAAAAATAAGTAATACATTAAAAACATTTTTAATACATAAAAAATTTAATAAAGTAATAAACAATAATAAATAAAATAAGTAATAAATGAAAAACAGAAGAATTAAATAATTACATTAAAAAATAAAAATAAGTTATAAATAAAAAAGTAGTACAAATTTAAATAAATTAAGTAATACATAATTTAATAAAGTAATAAACAAAAATAAAGTAATAAAAGTAATACATGCAAATGTAATAAAGGAATGATAATAAATAAAAAACAAAAGTAATAAATGAAAAACAGAAGAATTAAAACATTATTACATTTAAAAATAATAAGGCATAAATAAGTAAAAAGTAATAAAAATAAGTAATACATTAAAAAATTTAAAGGAATAAACAATAATAAATAAAATAAGTAATAAATGAAAAACAGAAGAATTAAATAATTACATTAAAAAATAAAAATGTTATAAATAAAAAAGTAGTAAAATTTAAATAAATGAAGTAATAAAAATAAGTAATACATAATTTAATGAAGTATTAAATTAAAAAGTATTACATTAAAATAATAAGTTATAAAGTAGTAAAAATAAATGAAGTAATAAAAATAAGTAACATAAAAAGGTAATAAAGAAATAATAATAAAGTAATAAATGAAAAACAGAAGTATTAAATTAAAGTATTACATTAAAAATAATAAGGTATAAATAAAAAGTAGTAAAAAATTCAAAAGTAATAAATTAAGTAATAAAAGTAATACATACAAATGTAATAAAGGAATAATAATAAATAAAAAACAAAAGTAATAAATGAAAAACAGAAGAATTCATTTTTTTTATTAAATTTAAAAATAATAAGGTATAAATAAAGTAGTAAAAAGTAATAAAAATAAGTAATACAAAAAAATGTAATAAAGTAATAAACAATAATAAATAAATAAAAAAGTAATAAATGAAAAACAGAAGAATTAAATAAAGTATTACATTAAAAATAATAATAAAAATTAGGGGTGACCCCGAATAGTCAACGATTCGATGCTTCGATAGGAGGAGCCTGATTCGACTCCCAATCTCACAGTCGAATATTCGCGGGTGTTATGATCATGCCACTTTGGCTATATGGGGGTGCTCAAATGTCTGATTTCACACAGAACTACCAGTTGTCTCCCAATAAGTTAATATACAGCATAATATGAAAATGCTGTAAATAAGAATCTGAAAAGAAGGAAGCTTTAAATAAATATTTTAACGTGCGTGAATAAATCCAACCACCCCTATAGATGTTAGTTTCACTTTTGATGATCTGTGACGACAGAAAAGCGGCAGGGATTTAAAACTTTAACAAGATTCAAACTGACACAGGCAGAGTGAAAGACTGGATTTTTGCGATCAGTTAGGTTACAAGTGATTTCAAAACATTTCAGCTGGTTTATATGTATATCGTGTATATATTCTTTATCTCGTATAAGATGCATTTGGTTGAGTTGAGCTGCAGTAAAGCACTTCATTGTACTACGGTGATTATCTCTTCAGCGCACAGTGCGAGCAGCACAAACAACAATGCAGAATATTAATAACTATGACTGGGACTGTCATATACATAACATTATAATGAGAACACTATTATAATAAAACGCTGTGAATTTTTAGAGTTTAGTTGTAGTGTTTCTGCACGTTGTTGTTGTGTGAAGAATGCGTCCACAAAAGGAGTTAATTCAGAGCCGCGCAGACACGTTCATGCATTCGGGGCATTTTGTGCAGATAGCCTATAAGTCGTAATATAACATTATGTTGTATAAATAACAAAGCGTATTCTATATGAGATAAATGAGTTAAATCCCATTGATTAAAACCCTGCTATCATATGCTTCATTCTGGTCATTTTCAGCACGCTCAGCTCAAAACAGAAATGCAGAACATTAATAACTGTCTGTCATATACATAACGTTATGAGAGCACTAGTGTAAATTTTTTTTGGGGTGAATTCTTAGTTTCGCTGACGTTTAATGTTTACTATCTTTTAATCAAAACATAAAACATTATTTACTCCATTTGTATCTGGCGTCAGTTACACATTTTCTCTGTGTGTTAAGTCAGTAATTATGACTGTGTCTGACTTGACTCGTGGTAATGTATTTTGCCCCGCCCCCAAACATATGATTCGACTATCAGTCGACTATCGGCAAGATTCTAAAATTCCGATTCGACTGAAAATCCTTAGTCGGGACACCCCTAATAAAAATAAGGTATAAATAAAATATAAAAAAATAAAAAGTAATAAAGTGCTAAAAATAATACATGATGTAATAAAAAAGTAATAAATAAGTAATTATAAAAATATGTAAATACAAATAAAATAAGGTATAAATAAAATAGTTAAAAATAATACATGTAATAAAAAAGTAATAAATAATAAACAGAAGTATTAAAGTAATAAATAAAAAGTAAATAAAATAAAAATAAGTAAATACAAGTAAATAATGAAATAAAAAACAAGTAATAAATAATCATTAATACATTTAATTACTTTTAATAAATTATATTTACATTTTAATACTTTTATTTATTAAATAATACCTTTACCACAATCTACTCAGGAAAACATGAAAAAAAGTATATATTTTTTAACAATCTTTTTTTAAATGTAACATTCTAAAGTGACTTGTATTTACACTGTATTTAAGGAACACTTTTATAAATAAAGCATTATAATACACCATTATTTGCATCTGTGTTTTCCATGATGAACCTTTAACCTCCACTGAACCATTCCTTTGCACAAAAGGTTCTTTAGATTATTAAATGTTCTTCAGGCTTGGAAAAGCCAGTTCTTTTAAGAACTGTTCATTGAAAGCTGCTTTGGGGAACTAAAAATGGTTCTTCTGTGGCATCGCTAGGAATTCTGGGCCCTGTGTAAAACAAACCTCTGGGCCCTATGCGCTCAGTCAGTTTTCCCTGCTGTGAGTGCATGCATTTCACTGGTTCATGTACAGTTCCTATAGAAAGTCTTCATACCCCTTCATTTTTTTCACATTTTATGTTGTGTTATTATGTTAAACTGCTTTAACTTCCTTTTTTCCCCACGTAAATCTACACCCCACTCACCATAATGACAAAGCAAAAATGGTTGTTGGTGCCAGACGGGCTGGTCTGAGTATTTCAAAAACTGCTGATCTACTGGTATTTTCACGCACAACCCTCTCTAGGGTTTACAGAGAATGGTCCGAAAAAGAGAAAATATCCAGTCAGCGGCAGTTGTGAGGATGAAAATGCCTTGTTGATTTCAGAGGTCAGAGGAGAATGGGCAGACTGGTTAGAGATGATAGAAAGGCAACATTAACTCAAATAACCACTCGTTACAACCAAGGTATGCAGAATACCATCTCTGAATGCACAACACGTCGAACCCTGAAGCAGATGGGCTACAGCAGCAGAAGACCACACCGGGTGCCGCTCCTGTCAGCTAAGAACAGCAAACGGAGGCTACAATTCGCACAGGCTCACCAAAATTGGAAAACGTTGCCTGGTCTGATGAGTCTCGATTTCTGCTGCGACATTCAGATGGTAGGGTCAGAATTTGGCATAAAGAACATGAAAGCATGGATCCATCCTGCCTTGTCTCAACGGCTCAGACTGCTGGTGGTGGTGTAATGGTGTGGGGGATATTTTCTTGGCACACTTTGGGCCCCTTAGTACCAACTGAGCATCGTTTAAACGCCACAGCCTACCTGAGTATTGTTGCTGACCATGTCCATCCCTTTATGACTACAGTGTACCCATCTTCTGATGGCTCCTTCCAGCAGGATAATGCACCATGTCACAAAGCTCAAATCATCTCAGACTGGTTTCTTGAACATGGCAATGAGTTCACTTTACTCAAATGGCCTCCACAGTCACCAGATCTCAATCCAATAGAGCACCTTTGGGATGTGGTGGAACGGGAGATTCGCATCATGGATGTGCAGCTGACAACTGCGTGATTGCCATCATGTCAATATGGACCAAAATCTCTGAGGAATGTTTCCAACACCTTGTTGACTCTATGCCACGAAGAATTAAGGCAGTTCTGAAGGCAAAAGGGGGTCCAACCCTGTCTGAGGAAGTTATTGTCTGGGGCAGTCGTGGCCTAATGGATAGCGAGTCGGACTTGTAAGCGGAAGGTTGTGGGTTTGAATCTCAGGTCCGGGATTGTTGGTGGGGGGAGTATCCTCCTTCAGCACCACGACTGAGGTGTCCTTGAGCAAGGCACAAACCCCCAACTGCTCCCCGGGCGCTGTAACATGTGCCCACTGCTCCGGGTGTGTGTTCACTTAGGATGGGTTAAATGCAGAGAATACATTTCACTACTGGTTATATACTCTCTACACTCTATAAACAGCCACACCTTTCAGTAATGACCCTCTGTGACTTACCCTCTTTGTGGAGGGCGTCAATGTTCGTCTTCTGGATCATTGCCAAGTCAGCAGTCTTCCCCATTATTGTGGTTTCAAAGAACAAGAGATACACAGAATTTATACTGTATGTTATGGTCATTAATTGAAACTCAAATGTAAATATTCTAATATTTTGAGATACTGATTTTTGACTTTCATGAGCTGTAAGCTCTAATCCTCAAAATTAAAACATTTTTTTTTAGAAATATTTTACTTTACATGCAATCGAGTATGTGACAAAAAAAAAAAATCTGAAATCTGATCTGAATAATCACAGTTTTATGATTATGACGATTATTATGCATTTATTCATTTCACAACATTACTAATGTATAAAATCACATAAAACTTTTTAGATATTAAAGCGTTATTTATTGCTGTCTTTTGAAACAGAAATAACACGGTAATCAACAATACAGCACAAAATAATAATAAACAAAAGACAAACAAAAGTCCATCTCTCCCATTGGAATTAAAATAGGTGACCTCTGCTCCGCAAACATCCATGACAGTATTTCTCTTTTGAAAATAACATGGAAATAGATCACAAAAATATTTCATGTTTTCAGTTTGTACATCTTTACATTCTCGTATTTCTTTTGGACCTGGGGTAGAGAATTTGGAAACATGGTGAATTTATTATATATTTTTTTACTTATGAATAATACTACAACAGGGATAGTAAATAACAAAGTTAATGAAGTATTTTTATGACTGATTTTGCTGCGACTTTTTTCAAAATTTGCGGTGATATTTGCGGCATTTCTTATTGTTTTGCAGTGAAAATATACCACAGACAACATTCTTCTAACATTGTTATAACTTTTCTGACTTCGAGAACCATCGTAGGGCTCCAGACTAACATTTGAGGACACCAGTGACATTAAGTTGTACAGAAGGTGTCACCAGCACCTGACAGTAAAGCACTCACCCTAATCGCACACGTACATCTCAGAGATGTCTATTTGATGTCTGCATTTACATATGCAAGGTGTATTATTTAGGGTGTTTGCTCATCTGCAATACGTCTCTAAGACGTTTCCTGTCAGATATATTTACATTTATGCATTTAGCAGGCGTTGCATTCAAGTTACAGTTTTTTTTACATTTTTTATCAGCTCTTGCTTTCCCTGGGAATCGAACCCATGCGTCTTACAGATTTACTTGTGCTGTCTGGGTAGATGCAGATAAAATTAACTTTCATTACTGTCATTCATAATGTCTAAATATAATTTGATAAATAAAAAAATAAAAATATATATTAGGGAGTGTAAATGGCTAATAAGCCTACAAGTCTCTGCAGCCATATAGTGGTAATTTAATGTCCTTTTTATTTTTAAATAAGTGTTTGCTTTCCTACATTATGAAACTTTTAGTTTTATAAATGGAGACAATATGAAGGATGAACAAATAATGTCATCACATTAAAAATAACTTTCAAATTTGGTAATACTAAAAGCTTTGAAGTGCTGGGAAAAGTTGTGTGAAGCATTTAAAAACACTCGAAAACATTAGACCATTTCTGCCACAAGTTGTTCCTGTAGTTATGTTAAATCCAGGGTGAATGGTGGAGATTTGTGTTTATTGAGCAATGTTTTTCCTGGTTTCCACATCAGTGGCGTTTGTTCTGATATCCGTAGCTTTAACAGAATTCTGCGATGAATTTAAATGCTTCTCACAAGATTTGACAGAGATGTTATTGATTCTGCGGTGAATTCGACTACTTTCTTCACTGTATCTCCCAGCGCTGTGTATAACGGTGTCGTGTGATCGAGAGCAGCCCGCGGCTCCGGCCCGAGCAGATAAACGGTCTGCGCTGCGTATCGTTTGTCCAGTGTAGCTCTTGTAAATCAGTCATGATGAGAACGCAAGGCTGTTCATTCCATTTTTCAAACTGAGAAAACCTTTCTTTGACTCAATGCATTGCGATGACGTCACGGGACGCGTCTAAGCCCAAAATCTGCGGCAATTATGAAAATTTGCGAGCTCTTTCCAAAATTGCGGAGTTTGCTTGATTTTGCGATAAATTCAGCGATCGCAGAATCTCAAAATCCTGGAGGGACTGTATAATGCTCACAGATTTGCTTAAAGGGGTCATCGGATGCCCATTTTCTATAGATTATATATGTATATAATTATGTTATAGAAAAGTCTATAACATACTTTGGTTAAAATTGCTCAATGGTAGTGTAAAAAACCCTTTTTACCCTGTCAAAAACAGCTCTGTTCACATCAGCCCGTTTTAGTGCATGTTCCTTTAAATGCTAAGGAGCTCTGCTGACCCCGCCCCTCTCTTCTGTGGGGTGAGGAGTGGTTGGCTGCGTCCGAAACCGCCTACTCAAGGAGTAGGTACTTAATTTCAATAAGTACTTACTTAACGAGCGTTAAAAGAGTACATACTCTACAGCCAAATCTCGTTGAGTATGAATGCAATCCGCCATGTTGACGTTATAATGTGATTTATTACGTTATAACAAGCGCAACAATTTAAAAGATATGAGCGACAGGTTCTGTAAATATTTTGATGTCGATGAAATTTGCTCATTTTTGGTATTGAAGAAACAGCTGCCCTTGTGATTGTAGTATAACCAATACATTTTAGGTATAACCAATACTTTTTTATATATATAATTTTAACTCTACTAATAAAACCCACAGTTTAATCCTTAAAGATTTTTTTTTTATTACGAAAAACCATAATCGTTTCTCTTGAATATGTTATTAATCTCTTAATTTTATGTGCAAAATTGTTCATCCACACGCAAAACTGGCTTAAATCTCCTTGTTGAATATCTCTCACGTTTAATCCCTGAGGCTTACAGTATAAATAAAAACAACAAATGCAATTTTTAATGCATTATTATATGAATTTTATTATTCAGATATTTATTACTTTTTCCCTGTGTATATAATCACATACTATGTACGCAAACCCATTATAGTTGTTTTGTTTTTTTTGTCATTATGATTGTTCATTGTTAAAAATACTACCATCTTTCCCTGAGCTTGTATGTAATTATAAGTTCTGCAGTAATAATACTAAAAAGAAAATAAGAGCGACAGGTGCAGGTGCACACCTCATAGCATCAATATGATGCACTGCTCTGGGTGTGTGTTCACGGTGTGTGTGTGTTCACTGCTGTGTGTGTGCACTAGGATGGGTCAAATGCAGAGCACAAATTCTGAGTATGGGTCACCATACTTGGTCGTATGTCACGTCACTTTCACTTTCAATAAATCCACAACCCTACCTAGTAGTTTTCCTCCATGTTTGTAATTTCTGCACAAAGGAGACGTCGATCAGCTGCTCAAATATCTCATCTTTGGAGAGATTTTACACTCGAAAAATGTAAGTATTACTACTTAGAAATTAAGTTTACCTCAGAATGCATTGCTAGTGCACACCAAAAACTATGAACAATAATAAAGATAAATACTGACCAATAATTTATTATATTTTTTTGTAAAATAAGCAAAATGTATTTTGTTTTGTCATATGCCATAGCTATGCATGACTACACACTAGACAAGTTCAGCAGAGGTGAATACATCTCAATTTTCAGTCAAGTAATGAATTAATGCATGTTAATGAAACAATTATATTTTATTTACTGACAACAACAGGAAACATGAATAAATGAGTAAAAGAATAAATAAAAGTAATCATGACAATAAATAAACACAAGTCAAGGACACATGAAACAAAGCTTTATTCAAACATATTGTTGTGACAGTCATGTATTTACAGGCAGTGAACCCAAATCCTTCTGCCATCTCAACACAGCTGAGCCAGTTCTGCAGCTGACCACCGTGTCCAGCTTCACCTGTCTCTGCTGTCCATCACGTCTCTCACTGCTGCTGTCAGACTGAATCTGATCATGGATGGGAAACGGACATCAAGGCTATCATTGCCTGAGTGCACAGAGAGGATGAGGCTCCCCGTACCACACAATCTTGAACAAGAGCAGGAGAACGCGTGTGGGACGATCTAGCTGCCGCTGTGTCTGCTCCAAGCATCTGTGTGCCTGCTCTCCATGAGAACAACTACCTGTAAAACAATTACACAGAGTAAAACATTTTACATCTCATGTTGTCAGCATTCCATTTCTTGCCATATTTAATTTCATATGTTTACAATTATATGCAAATTTTTGATAAAGCTTCATTACTTTTGTGGTGTAGTGAACTTGATCTCTGCAGTCGTCACCATCAGTGTGTCCTTCAACAAGCCTCTTTACTCCATGTAGCTGCAGGGGGATTGGAGTCCCTGTAATAAGAGCACTGTAAGTCACTTCAGATAAAATTGTCTGCCAAATGCATAATTGTAAATTATAAAAATGTAAATATAAATGCTTTTTTTGTGCCTTGGGCACAAACGCTCAATAAAGCTGCTTACACTGCAAAAAAAAAATGCTTTTCTTACTTAGATTTTTTGTCTTGTTTCCAGACAAAATATCTAAAAATTCTTAAATCAAGTAAAAATTGTCTTGATTTCAGAAAAAACAAAACTCAAAACAAGCAAAATAATCTGCCAATGGGGTAAGCAAAATAATCTTGTTTTCTGTTTGAAATAAGATTAATCCTTGATTTAAGAATTTTTAGATATTTTGGCTGGAAACAAGACAAAAAATCTGAGTAAGAAAAGCATTTTTTGCAGTGTATTTCTTAAAGTTCATTTCTTCAAGGTACTACTATAATATAAATGCTTATATATTTCATACAATTTCTATTTGGGGCTTTAAAGGGTTAGTTCACCCAAACATATAAATTCAGTTCATTATTTACTCGCATCCACGCTTTTCAATCCTTGTGTGTGTGTGTGTGTTTGCAAACACTAAAGGAGTGTCTCATTCATGGCACTGGATCATTTCCAGGATGCTGCTGTGGACTTCTCCATCCTCACTGCTCACAGCAGTCTGCAGACATTTCAGATCCTACAAAGATGCACAAACACAATAGAAAAGCAGTCATTTTAACAGCACAATGTCATTTGATTTCTGTATTAGAAGTAACAAAAACATTTTTTTTACTTTGTTTCAGATTTTCCTTTTTTTTCCACAAATGCCACTGTCACCTGTTCCACCACAAAAGCTCTGCAGCAAATGTACAGCGATCAAGAATCAGAAAAGTGCTGTAATAGCTAATATTATTGAAATTACAATACTTAAAATAAACTAAACTTAAGATTTAAAATGTTTTATTGATGTCTGTAGTATACTCACTGAGAGCCTTTGATGGCAGCATTCCTTCATCAGTCACTCTTCACCGGATAAACACACATCTCTGTAACATCCAGACAAGATTCAGTCACCTCTGTGATTTATCTGCTCAATACTGCATTTACATGTTGAGGTAGTTGCTGATGCTTTAACACACTTTTTATCCAACACAAATGTTCCTCATTTTATCAAAAATACTAATGGACAAATAAAATAGATAATTTATGTTTATTTACTCTATGTAGATTTGTTTATGTACATTTGTTGACAACAGTGAATTCTACTATAATAGCACATCACTCACTCAGATCTTAAGCAAATTAACAGTTTACTCTACAGTAGCTCAACAAATGGGATTTTAACACAGGGAACCGTGTTTTTGATTGATAATACTCACATTTGTAAACCGCCTCGTCGCTGTTCTCCATCACGTTCGATGATGATGTTTTGATCTCCCGTGGCCTTCTGGGATTGATAAGTATCCATCGATGAGCACTCAAGAATCTGGGCAGAAGCAGTAGGACATCCGGGAACTTCTCGTCTACTCTTTTATGAATACTGAGGTTTCGGACATACTTATTCGCTCGCCTACTGCTTTTCCCCTACTATATAGTAGGTAAGTAGGCATATTCGGACGCACTTTAAGTAAACGCACGTCCGAATCTCGCGAGAATTAGTACGTCACCCAGGTAATTCACGACTACTCTTTTTGAATACTAAGGATTCGGACATACTTATTCGCTCGCCTACTGCTTTTCCCCTACTATATAGTAGAGAAGTAGGCGGTTTCAGACACAGCCCCAGTTCGCTTTATACTTTTTTTCATTCTTGACCTGTTCTGCATACCATTACATTTGTTTTGGAGTGAGGGGAACTAACGTATAGCTATGTTTATAGTGTTTATAATGTTTATACATTATAATATTTCACTTTATTTGGTATTATTTTTGCTATTTCTGGTATTATTACACACTCTGTGCAAACATTCCCTGCTCTCAAAAAAAAGCTGTATATATATATATATATTGTTTTTGTGAGCAGCGGAACTTTCGAAGAGAGTGGGTTAAACAGTAAGCACCAAGCAACAAGAGCAATTTTTAATTTAAGGCGAGACACTGCAGGTGAATAGGTTTTTTTTTTTTTTACATATTAACTTGAAACTTTACCAATGAATTAAATACATTATTATTAATTTTTTTTGCATTGCAAGTTTTCTGACAAAACATGTTTAAATATGCAAATGAGCTGATATCTCATTAAATATGTGCATATTTACATATATTTAAAAAAAAAAAAAACTCTAGACACTGAAAACTGTTACACTTGTAATCTTTATTTCATTTTAATAACATATCAGCGTTACAAATTTTTACAGAACAGATTTTGGATATCTATTTTTTTTAATTAAAAATATTAAAATACTATAAACACGTATTAAAATGTGATTATCACCATATTTTTAACCCCAAAATGGTATGTAAATCAGGTAAAAAACATTGTGTTTATAAATCCTTCTGTGATAACCTTCAGAATATAACTAAGAATGAACATGGAAAGTGTGGCTTAGGTAAGTGCTACACAAGTTGACATTTTTGGTTCAGAATGTTGAAAAAAACTCATTTTGAGAAAACGCGGCTGCTAAAGATATTGATTGCATAATTTCATATTTACAGATTAAAAATTACACTTTTTTTGTAACAGTAACTCATTTATCATTTCCCTCAAAGCTATACTACACAAATTAATACATATATAGACTGTGTGTTACTTCTTTGTGTGATTTATATTATAGACAGTGATGCAATGACAGGAGGACAAATCGAGGAGAAGTGTAGCAGAAAGGATAGGAGTAAGAGGTGGAGAGAGGAGAGGCCCCAACTTAGTCTGCCATGCCTGCCTCATATGTTGGCCCTTCTTTAAGCTCTTGCTTGTGTCTTTTGGCCTTTTTGTCAATGTCACAGCCAGTGTTGGGAAGGTTACTTTGGAAATGTAATAGGTTACAGATTACAAGTTACCCTACTTAAAATGTAATAAGTAGTGTAACTTTTCAATTACTTTATTAAAGTAATGTAACTGATTACATTTGATTACTTTTTGATTACTTTTCTAAATTTCTAATGTTTTCAACTGTTAATAATTTTCAAACATGTTAACCAGACAGGGTTAACCTTACAGTAGTGCTCAACACTGATTACTGTCAGACTTTCAAAATATTTCATCACTTGAATTAAGATTATAATATTTTAATTTTAAAGGAGACATTGGATGAAAAATATCTTTATTTGCATATAAATGTGTCTTAGCAGTTTGTAGACACAACCACCCTACAATGATAGAAATTCACTCCTTGTTTTAATCCCCCCAAAACCTAAACAGTCTCAATTATCAAGCCATTTTGATTTTGGAGTGAATAGCACTCTCTTCCACCTTCAATACCATGACTGAGGTGAGACCCTTGAGCAAGACACCAAACCCCCAACTGCTCCCCAGGTGCCGCAGCAATATGGCTGCCCACTAGGGCTGGGCGATATATTGCATGCGCATCTCGTCAGTAAAGCCGGTTCCTTGATTAGCGGTTAATCTCCATCACCTGTTTTCAAATGGAGCGGCATTTAATACACAGAGCCGTAGTTCACTGACAAGCTACGCATATATCGACTGATATATCGCCTTTGATATGAACGCGATATATGCGTCGCTTGTCAGTGAACTACGGCTCCGTGTATTAAATGCCGCTCCATTTGAAAACAGGTGATGGAGATTAACCGCTAATCAAGGAACCGGCTTTACTGACGAGATGCGCATGACTATCGCATGCAATATATCGTGCAGCCCTACTGCCCACTGCTTCGAGTGTGTGTGTGTGTGTGCACGCACTTGGATGGGTTAAATTCAGAGCACAAATTCTGAGTATGGGTCACCATACTTGGCCTCACTTCACTTCTCTTTCACTAAATGTGTTTATGCCTGGCTGCGCAAATCATTTTACTCCAGACTATTTTCTGAATGAGGGACAATTCAAGGCAGGTTTTGTTAAAAAGTTAAAACTCAAGGATGGATCACTTCCACAGAAGAGAGGGCCGGGGTGAGCAGTGCTCATTAGCATTTAAAGAGATATGTACCGAATTGAGTCGCTGTGAACAGAGCTGTTTTGACAAGGTAAAAAGGGTGTTGTTTTACACGACCACTGAGACCATTTCAAGAAGACCCTATGAATCATACCACCTTGTGGAAAATGGGCATCCGATGTCCCCTTTGAAGCACAGCCACCACAAAATCAGACTTAATTTAAAATCATGCTGAGGTTAAATACACTCTTAAAAATAAAGGTGCTTCAAAAGATTCTTCAAGCGATGCCATAGAAGAACCATTTTTGGTTCCACAAAGAACCATTCAGTCAAAGGTTCTTTAAAGAAGCATCTCTTTCTTACCTTTTTATAATCTGAAGAAACTTCATTCACCACAAAGAAGCTCTTGTGAAACAGAAAGGTTCTACAGATGTTAAAAGTTCTTTATGGAACCATTTAGACAAAAAGGTTATTCTATGGCATCGTGAAGCACCTTTATTTTTAAGAGTGTACAGATTTAAAATCATAACAAGAAATAATAAGAAACAAGAAATAAAAAATAGCTATGATACTGTTTTTGAAATCAAATCTTTGCATAGCTATGACAGGAAACACTGGATCTAACAATGCCTTAGAAAAAAAGAGTTAATCTTAAAAAAATAAAGCATATACAAAAACCCATATGGGAAATATAAGTTATTGGATAAGCATGTTATATACTTCTGAAACATTGGTTTTTCATATTTTAGAGCAGTCACTGCAATTTATGAAAGAAATCTATTAAATATAAAAAATCAGATGTAACCCCTTGTAATCCTTAACATTTTCATAAGTAACTGTAATTTAATTACACATTTTTTCTCAGTAACTGTAACTGATTACAATTACTTTTATTTTGTAATTAAATTACGTAATTCCGTTACATGTAACTAGTTACTCCCCAACACTGGTCACAGCTATTTCTTTTATGTTTTGCACAAGCAGAGGTCACAGAATCTGCTTTTACTATCCGAAGCTTGTCTGCACTTTTGATTGCACTAACTGTGACCTCTGTGGTCTCAAACCACAATCTGTCCATTACAGATAACATGGCAGAAGCACCTTCATTGAATGTTGAAATAGCCATACTGGCTGCTGCCTCCACTGTTTTTGCCAACAAATACAGTTTTGGGA
Organism: Aspiorhynchus laticeps; assembly: GCA_023376895.1. Taxonomy (NCBI): domain Eukaryota; kingdom Metazoa; phylum Chordata; class Actinopteri; order Cypriniformes; family Cyprinidae; genus Aspiorhynchus; species Aspiorhynchus laticeps. The sequence continues at coordinate 37,520,917 of CM041805.1, read as the reverse complement.
CACCTTGACCAAATGACAGAATTTAAGCACTCATTTGCATTTTGGGTGCCCCCATGTTGCATTCTCTGCAGTAGGCTATCACTGGACATCCTGTGATATAATGGAATAAGCTTTTTGCCAACCTCTTTTGTCAGAGAGCAGCCTGCATGCTCATTGTGACTCTCTGGTGTCACACCATTTTCCTCTGCTTTCCTGTACCAGCACCATGAGGGTTTGCATCTGTTATGCAGGGGATTCTCATCTGTTGACATGGAGTGTAGGAGGCTAGCCCAAATAGCAGTTCTCATTTGTTCTACATTGCCCTGATTATTAAGTATTGCCCCTCTATAATAATTTAGCAAGCTTTTACATTTTGTAGCTGTGAGCTTGCCTGCTCCTTTCCCACCCAATTTACCCTGTGCACTAAGTTTTCTTAGAGCTGTACCCATACGTTTGTGTGCATGGTTGATGCATTCTAGTTTTGTTATTTCAGGTCCTGGATAAGGATTCAGTGCAACAACCTCCCTAAATGCAGTACTGTCTCCATCAGAAAGCATCTGAGTGTAGCGCAGCTGATGCCGGCTTTTGGATCTCCCCCACATGCGCTTAGCTGATTCCTGCTCCATGGGCTTTACTGGAAGTAGAGAAGTTCTTTGTACAGTCATCGTGCTTTTCTTTCCATGTGTTGTACTCTTCCTCTGTGATGTTTTTTTCTCTCCTAGCATTTTCCTTTAGTGCACATGCATGACAGTAAGATGATAAAACTTCAAAGTCTATCACAAGCCCTGTAATAAGGTCTATGCACACACCAATGCCATAGTGTGAAGTAAAGCCCCTTTTCTGCCAAGTGCCATCAAAAGACACACGTATGTTGATGACAGCATCTGCATCCTCCCTCAGAATTTCTGCCACATCTGGGTCAATGTCTACGTAAGCCTGTCTGACCTGCTCTCTGGCCCTTCCTAGTGACTCCCAAGTCTCGCTCTATCTCTGCCACTAAACGTAAAAGCATAGTTTGTCAAAATGCTATTCGATCAATCAAAGTTAATGTATACAAGCACTAAAATATAGTAATACAATTTTGTAAATGTCAATGTAAATCAGGATGATTTACACACGTTATTCATTCATTGTACAGTGGGAATATAGTAGGCTACCTAAACTGTCTGAACAACCTGTTAAAATGCTGGAAAACGTCTATGTAACTTTCCTGTCACTCTTCTGTCCTGTCTCTGAAAGGTCTTCACATGTAGCGTAGGAATACCCAGTATCTTGGATATCTTCTTTAGAGCAGCATATCCCAGCCCTAACTCGTGTGCTAACAGAACCATTCTTATATTTATATCAAAGGCTACATCTCTCCTTGTTGACTCCTGTAGATGCGTGGATGAGAACACACTTTTTCTGTAGCCATTTTCTAGTGATTTACATTTTTTGCATTCCAGCAACAGACTGCTACAAAAGCCTTGATTTTAGGGATCTATATTTATTTGTAGATCAATCGACATACAATTTGGACAAATCAAGTCTTTAATCAACTCGTTCAAACGTGACACATGCATTATTAGCCACTGCTGAGTAACTTGGCTGTGATCCACGGGGATATTCCTATCGTCATTCATCGCATATCTTACGCTTCGATGCACTATTAGTGTTTATTTCCTCGTTCTCGCAAACTAATACTTTTTTGCATGTAATCGAGCTATAGATAGCTGCTTACATCTCTTTTTTTGATGCGTTAGCACGGAATTTCTGCGTTTTCCCTATCTTCACTGCACCGATGTCTGTGTTTCTGTCAGCTAGCGGAGACCAGTATGCACAAAAAATATTTTTTTGCCTGCCGTGTCTCGCCTTAAGAAGGCTGATTGGTCAACAATATGTTGAGGAATAATACAGAATCTCCAAATTCATCAACTTAAACGCACATCTGTCGTTTACTTGAAGCGGAAGCAAACGCATGCATTGTCATACTCTCTCCACAATTGTGGCTCGTCGCTGGAGACGGGATGAGGAGAAGAATTGTTGAATAAAGCCGTTATTTTTGTTTTCTTTGCGCACAAAAAGTATTCTTGTAGCTTCGTAAAATTACGGTTGAACCCTTGATGTCACATGGATTATTTTACCGATGTCCTTGCTATTTTTCTGGATCTGGGAACATTACAGTTGTGTTGTTCTCTATGGACGGTCAGAGAGCTCTCCGATTTCATCAAAAAATATCTTAATTTGTGACCCTGGACCACAAAAGCAGTCTTAAGTCGCTGGGTATATTTGTAGCAATAGCCAAAAATACATTGTATGTGTCAAAATTATTGATTTTTCTTTTATGCCAAAAATCATTAGGACATTAAGTAAAGATCATGTTCCATGAAGATATTTTGTAAATTTCCTACTGTAAATATATCAAAACTTAATTTTTGATTCGTAATATGCATTGCTAAGAACTTCATTTGGACAACTTTAAAGGTGATTTTCTCAATATTTTTATTTTTTTGCTCCCTCGGATTCCAGATTTTCAAATAGTTGTATCTCTGCTATCATAACAAACCATACATCAATGGAAAGCTTATTTATTCAGCTTTCAGGTGATTTATAAATCTCAATTTTGAAAAATTTACCCTTATGACTGGTTTTGTGGTCCGGGGTCACATTTGTGTTTTGAAGATGAATGAAGGTCTTGTGGATTTGGAACGACATAAGGGTGAGTAATTAATGACAGCATTTTCATTTTTGGGTGAACTAACCCTTAAAATAATATTAAATGATTTGTGTTTTGGAAATTTCCATTTTATCTCACACTTTTTCAAGGTTAAATTTACACTTTGCGCTGACATTCGTGCTCTGCTTCTGTGAACAGAAAACATTGGCTACTTTAATTTGATTGGCCATTTGAATTATTTTGACATTGATGAGTGTTGTTAGCCACACACATCTGTAGACTAGCGCAGGTTAATTCTCACACTTTAATAGTAGTTATAACTCCTAACACAGGCTGTGTGACTATGAAAAATGATTAAATCTAGTCACCTTTATTTATATAGCGCTTTTAACAATACTGTAGCAAAATAGCTCAATAGGGAAATGTATATAAATATGATTAATTACAATTAATCACTGGCATCTTCCCCACTGCGTTCAAGCAGGCCCGGGTAACCCCACTGCTCAAAAAACCTACATTAAACACTTCTCTTTTAGAAAACTACAGACCTGTCTCTCTCCTTCCATTCGTAGCGAAAACACTCGAACGAGTTGTCTTCAACCAGCTCTCACTGTTTCTTTCACAATACAACAAACTGGATACTAAACAGTCAGGTTTCAGGAGTGGCCATTCAACTGAGACTGCGCTACTCTCAGTCACTGAAGCCCTGCGAGTCGCAAAGGCCGATTCCAAATCATCAGTCCTCATTCTGCTGGATCTTTCTGCTGCTTTTGACACTGTCAATCATCAGATCCTCCTGTCCACCCTCTCATCGCTGGGCATCACTGGGATTCCACTTCGCTGGTTTGAATCCTATCTCACCGGCAGGTCTTTCAGGGTGGCCTGGGGAGGGGAGGTATCCAAAGCACATCAACTGGTCACTGGGGTTTCCTCAGGGATCGGTTCTTGGACCCCTCCTCTTCTCCACATACACTACATCACTGGGACCCATCATACAGGCACATGGCTTCTCCTACAATTGCTACGCCGATGACACACAGCTCTATCTCTCTTCTCCAACGGTAGCTGCACGGATCTCAGGCTGCCTGGCGGACATCTCGGCATGGATGAAAGAACATCACCTACAGCTCAACCTGGCAAAGACTGAGCTTCTTGTCTTCCCTGCCACTCCGACCCTACAGCATGACTTCTCGATTCAGTTCGGCACATCAATCATTACCCCATCAACTTCGGTCAGAAATCTTGGTGTAATCTTTGATGACCAGCTGACCTTCAAAGAGCACATTGCAAAGACTGCTCGATCTTGCAGGTTTGCGCTACACAACATCAGAAAAATCAGGCCCTTCCTGACAGAGCATGCTGCGCAACTTCTTGTCCAGGCCCTTGTCGTTTCTAGGCTGGACTACTGCAATGCTCTTCTGGCTGGTCTTCCATCAAACACAATCAAACCTCTACAAATGATTCAGAATGCAGCGGCACGACTGGTCTTCAATGAGCCCAAAATAACCCATGTTACACCTCTCTTCATCTCACTGCACTGGCTACCAGTGGCAGCTCGCATCAAGTTCAAGACACTGATGCTTGCATACAGAACGACCACAAGCTCAGCACCCTCCTACTTCCACTCACTATTACAAATCTACATCCCCTCCAGAAGTCTGAGATCTGCTAGTGAGCGACGCCGAAAAAAAAAAAAAAAAAAAAAAACTTTCCCTTTATCTTTCTCTCCTTCCCTTGCTAGCTTGTACTTATTTGAACAATGACTGAGACTTGGTGTTACGAGCACTTCCTCTGTCTGATTGCCTCTTCAAGATGAATCGCTTCATGTATTCCCCAATTGCATCTGCCAATTGACTAAATGTAAACATAAATGTAATTATTTATACCAGCTGCCAATAGTAACTGTAGCAGAATTAAATTGTCATCATCTAATCTGTTCGTCCAGCGAACATTCAGTGTAAGTTCATATCAACTCTAAGAAAGGATATTTTCGTGGCCACAGAAAATACCTTCCTACAGTATTAATGCATTAGAGCATGTAGCAAGGGTCTAAATCGTAAAGGGACATTATCCACAAGCAGGACCAGAAACTCATGTAATCTGTGCACAAAAGTTTTATTAACTAAACACTAACACACATAACTAATCTAAACAAACAAACATACAATCACTTGTACATGGGGAAAGAGCAGATGAGACTTGATGGATGAAACCATCAGAAAAACCAGAGAATGAAGCTATGAAAAGAGTCAGTTAATCAACTGAGTAAAACCATCAGCGCCGTTTATAACGGGGTCTACAGCTTATACTAAACCTCTGTTTCACTTAATTAAATGTACGACACTTGCATTGCCTTGGTCGTTGACGAGTGTCCGAATGCAGTCTCGGATGGAAGTCTTGATGGTTTCAAGGTTTTGGACTTGCGATCACATTCTTCCTGGTTTGAAGAGTGATGAACTTCAAAGATGTCCTGACTCGATGGTGATTGGGAGTTTCTTCCCAGGTAGGAAGTGAAGAAGAGCTAAGAGAGACATCAGCTGAGATTCGAGGATCTTTGTTGAATGGAAAGTCAAGGTCGAAGCCCGGCACACTTAACTGTTCCAGGAGAGTTCTAGCTCACATCCTCATCTTCTCAGAATCTAAAACTCTGTGTCAAGGCCTGCCAGGTGCGGTTGCGCTGGCTCTGGGACTTAGTCATCAGAAGACCAGGCTCAGTCGGGGAGGCAGTTCTCCTCTGACCAGATGAACCAGCAGTTCAATTCCAGGCTGCAACATAGGTCAGATTTTGAAGAGGACCTCAAAACGAACATTGGTATGCAGTTTTCTCTATTGATTGCCATCCCCTGGTCTAAATTAAAGGGTGTCAGCTTAATATTTGAAACTATAGCAAAGAAGATGGTCAGGTGAAGAATAAAAAGGTAAAGGATATAAAAAATATAATACAAATAAATAAAAAGTAGTCAAAAAGTTAAATCAGATGAAGCTCACTTTCAGCTGTGGTGTGTAAATGTAACATTGTTTACTAAAAGATAAACATTTTCTGTTGCCTTCTTTTTCTAAACCTCTTGTCACACTATGGAAATCAGAATTATCTTTACAGAATGAGTTTGCATGTGCCGTTTCAGGTCTGTGTGATATGTGAAACTCTCTTCACACTGAACACACTTGTAAGGCTTCTCTCCAGTGTGAACTCTAATGTGAATCCTAAAGTTTCCTTTACTTGTGAAGCTCTTTCCACACTGAGGGCAGGTGAAAGTTTTCTCTCCAGTGTGATTCTTAAGGTGATTCCTGTCAGTGAAACATTTCTCTCCAGAGTGAATCCTCATGTGCTGCTTAAGGTTTCTTTTATATCTGAAACTCTTTCCACACTGCTCACAATCAAAAGGATTCTCTCCCTTGTGAACTGCCATGTGACCCTTAAAAGTTTCTTTTCGTGTGAAGCTCTTCTCACACAGTTCGCAGGCGAAACGCTTCTCTCCAGTGTGAGTCCTCATGTGGACTTTAAGGTTTCTTTTCTGTTCAAAACTCTTTCCACACTGAGGGCAATTGAACAGCTTCTCTCCAGCATGGAATTTTAAGTGGTTTTCAAGGCTTTGTTTTTGACTGAAACTTTTTCCACACTGTTGACAGGTGAAAGGGCTCTCTCTTGTGTGAACTCTCATGTGGTTTTTCAGATTTCCTTTTATTGAAAAACTCCTCCCACACTCTTGGCAGGAGTAAGCCTTCTCTCCAGTGTGAACGCTCATGTGGTTTTTCAGATTTCCTTTTATTGCAAAACTCCTCCCACACTCTTGGCAGGAGTAAGCCTTCTCTCCAGTGTGAACTCTCATGTGAATTTTAAGACATCCTTTTAGTGCAAAACTCCTCCCACACTCTTGACAGGAGTAAGGCTTCTCTCCAGTGTGAACTCTCATGTGAATATTAAGACTTCCTTTTATTGCAAAACTCTTCCCACATTCTTGACAGGAGTAAGGCTTCTCTCCAGTGTGAACTCTCATGTGAACTTTAAGATTTCTTTTTACTGAAAAACTCTTCCCACACTGTTGGCAGGCATGACACTTCTCTTTAGTATGTCCTCTCATCTGGACTTTAAGGTTCCTAGTTTGTGTTTCATGAGTCTGCGAGTCACTCAAAGATTTTTCCCCAGACATGAAATCATGGCATTTCTCATCCTGATTTTTCTCTTCCGGTTCATTCATTTCTTGACTCTCCTCTTTCAGTGGCATCAGGTCTAACGTTAAAATAAACAAAAACAAGTTAACACCAGTTTTTTTTGTACAAAGTCACAGACATGAAAACCTGTAATCTTTAAACCAAAAGACAAGGTTATGAAACAGCATGTTAGATAAAGATTTAAGGCATTTTCAATTGATTATTGAAAGTTTAAAAAGGAAAGGTAGAGATGTGGGACAGAAAGAAGGGGACAGGATTGGGAAAGATCCACGAGGCAAGATTCGAATTTAGGATGCCCAAAGCGCAACAGCACTAGGGTTGTGTATCGACGATAGTCAGAGATATCGCCTGTTGCTGATGCCTATGACGATAGCAAGACGATTTTTATTATAATCCATCAAAAATAGACTAGGGCTAGGCGCTAATCTTTAGTGAAGGAGTGTGGAGAGCCACTTCTGGGATGCTCCAGAAACGTGCGTGGCGGGGCTGGTATAAACACAGGCATTGACTAGAGTGGCTGTGATCAGCTCTGGTGGGCGCGTCGGAGCCGTAATGCACCGCAGACATGTGCAGTGTAATTAAGTGGTAAGAGATTTATTCATCATACAGTGTCGATAGCTTCTCTGATTATAACGGGAGTGTTTTTAAAGTGCATAATACTCATGCTAGACCAGTGTTCATTTTGGCAGGCATTTTTGATTTAGTCTTAAGGTCATTGCACACTGAGTCCGAAATTTTAGATTTTTTTTTTGTATTCCCTATCCTTTCCTATCAAAATGCATGATACGGATGCTTAACATGCGCAAGCTAGGCAGAGTTTCTATTTATAACACGTGTTTAATCTAGCCAATCACAGACTCAGCGGTTGATTTCTGGAATGCAATGGCCAGTCAGAGGTGACTCACCGCAGTGCTGAAATTGCGTGCTCACAAATCACCTAATTTTAACACACGAAGTGTAGACATTGTGAAAGCTTCATTGTGCATATCGTCGCTGTCAGGCGGAATCCTCGCATCTACAAAACCATTATTTTTCAGGAAATTAAAAAAACTGCATATTTTTTGAGTTATTAAACATTGTATTGTTAAAGTTGGTATTATATCTCATATTGCTATCATGTACTGTTGTGTACCAACATTAACACAACATTTCCTCAAAATCATGTTTAATCGGAGATACAAGGTTTATGACTTGGGAACAGGGAGATACGAGATTACGCTGTCATTGATAAGAATGGTACGGACACAGACGTCGCTGCTGCCAGCAGTGTTCATCGAAGTCTGCGGTCGTGTTGAGCCTTTTGACAAGAGACAAGGTTTTAAGAGCTAATCAAAGCTAATGATTGTGGTTACATACATCTTCCTAAACTCTATTTTAAACGTTAGAGCTATAAGTGATACAATACAAAAAACGATGAGCTGACTAGGCTGTCTAATAGGTGGAAATTAACCCGTCTTTTTTCCTCCTCCTCCCAAATCAGATTATACTGTTTCAGCTATTAAAATAGTTCAGTTTTGTATGTAATGGCAAAGTGATTATATTTTGTTTCGTTTTTTTTAAGTTAATTTAGAAAAACGTATGGAGCATTTTTTTTGTTCGTTAAATACGTTTTTTTTTTCTTAAAGTAACGACCAAGCGGCCAGCGGCAGACCGGCAGGCTGATCATAACCATGTTTGATCAATTTAGCCTTCTCAAATCATCACGACTTGAAAATCTATAGGCTATACTAAAACAGTTCAAGCATATAACAATGTTTAAACGGTAAACCTAGATAAATGTGTGCTGCATCCAGTAGTTTGTGCGGAGAGTGGAAGCTAAAGCGCAGGACATGGAGGCATCAAGCGCATTTTTTTCAATGGAAACAACTTACGCCGTAATTTTTGCTCATAAAAGTAAGAGTAATACATAATTCGTAACTATAAAGGGTCTACTTTTATTTGTGTGCACTAACAATATCAACAAAACCTTTTATAAAATATATAAAATAGTTTTATAAAAATAAAGAAAACAATGATGCACTTTCTGCCGTCTCGTCTTGAACAGGGGCCTGTACCATGAAGCCGGTTTAGCTGGCTAGCCAGGTAAGTTTCAGTTTAGTTTGCATCAATCCTGGGTTTTAGGTACCAAGAATGTGGCTTGGCTTTTAGCTGCGTTCATTGCCATAGTAACTTACACTGCACAGCTAACCTGCTCCGGGGCAGGTTATGTTCTGAGTTAGAGATCTCAAACTGAAATTGGACCAATCAGATGTGAGCAAAGTGACACATGTCTGACACAAAAAAGTCACTCCCCCAGTTTCTCTTCCTACAAATGAAAGATCACTATGAAGTACCTTAAAAAAGAAATACAACAAAATTGTCTGGCTTTAATGATAATTACAATTTGCATATGATTTATATAATTATAATATGATTTATATTATTATTACTCCATTACACACAAGCACTTTTAGTTTAACAATTAATATAAAGCATTTGTTTTAAATTAATATTAATATATACAGATCATTTGTAATATAAATAAGTGGTAGAATCAATAGATAACACTTTAAAAATGGCTACATGTGACCTTACATGTTTGAGTCTCTATCACTATATATTATCAACTATATAAACAAACTTCACAAGTTTCACTTGTGACTGCACTGATAGAGCAAGATAATTTCCTTTATTTGTCGTCTTTCATGGACAAGTACTTCAGTGGAAATGTGTTTAAATTCCTCATATTCTTTAATCTCTTAACCTTTAATAAAAGAGTTTTGAATCTCGCTGGCTCTCTCGCGAGAAGTGAGTCACACTTGCTCTGTGTTGTGATTGGCTGTTCGCCGCTGATGTCACACATTCATGTGCACGCGCTCCATTAACTCAGGATCAAGCCTGAGTTGACAGAGAAAGTTGATGATCAGCTTCATGGTACCAACAAAGCCAGATTGGAGTGGTTTGGTTGTCAACTCAACTTATCCTATAACTCTGAATTTGTTAATCTACCATCATGGTACAGGCCCCAGGAGCGCTTCACAAAAATGAACCGAAAGTCAGCGAATACATGCCTCACAGACATGATAAATATACTGTATCTATAGAAATCTTTAAATTACTACTTAACGAAATAAATCAAATCGAAAACAAAAACTCTTTCATTATAATCCGTGAAGATTATAATCCATTATAATCTCTCTAAAGGCGCATCTTTTAGACGGCGAGTCAGGATCATCATCTTCATCTTTGCGACACTGACACAGAAAACACTAGTTTATTAGTAAATAATTCAAACATCTCCTTACTATTTCCCCCCAACACATTCATGGTAATTACTTTTGCTGGAGCTTGCAGCAAGCTTCAGCCTATTGCGTGCATTTGAACAATTTGCGCTGACGGCACTCTCTGCTGCTGCGAAGCTCCCGCGGAGTGATGAAGAGATGGAGTTACGAGACTTCTTAGACAGTTGAAGTGTCCAATGGAGTTAAGAGATTTGCTCAAGCTATTTTCAACACTTTAGATTGGTTAATAATTTGTAAAAATAACACCCACATGGGGACTGACCAATAGCATCGATTTGTGAAAAAATATGAAATTGACTAAATTTGGACATAGGAGGTTTCCGCCCGACAGCAACGATATGTCCATTGTGTTATAACAGAGCTTTATGAGACCGCGATGAACTGAGATGCCAGCTTTTAGTGATGATAAAGGAAGCGCTGGTCATATTCTGCCATGCCAAACCATGCACGCAGCAGCCCATGCTTGCTTTTCTGTTAAAAATAACAGTGGTTTGTGAATGTTGATGCTTAGCCTAAATAACAAATATTTTATCGGGAGTGTTTATGCTGGGATGTTGTGGAGCTTAGGAGATGTTACAGAACCATTTCATGTAAATTTCTTCAATGTACAGAAAAAAAATCTATATAGGCTAGATTACTTTTATGCAGGCTTTTGCGGGCGGGAGCGGGACAAAACACGAATGTCGCGGGCAGGAGCGGGACCAGATAAGATATATTTCTGCGGGAGCGGGACTGAAAAATCCATCCCGCGCAAGTCTCTACTTTGCATGCAGCAGTTAGTATCACCACAGGACCTTCTCTGTGACATAATTTCCTGTCACATGACCTTCTTGCAAAATATTAACAAAACGGCTCCTTGAATGGTGGTTACACCACCTTGACACTCAAGGAATTTGACTTGACTCACATAATTCCCCAAATTAATCATAATATTCAGAACAATGGTGCTCCATTTACTTTTATTTACTATTAAATAGTACTAATGTACGGTTATGCCAAACTAGCTGATCTGGGCCCGTATTCATGAAAGATCTTAGTGCTAAGAGTTGCTCCTAGTAACAAAATTCTAAGAAAATTCTTAGAAATGTGGGTGTTTCCTCTTAAATTTAAAGAAAAGATCCTAGTAAAGAAAAAAGTAATTCAGAAAGCATCTTAACCCTTAAAAGAGGTCTTAAGGTCCGAAATTGTTAGGAGTACGGACGAGGACTTTTAAGAGGCTTAAGAGTTTCTTTAGCAGCGGAGAAAATGGATGAAACGTGAAGAGGGAGAAGAAATGTGTTGCACACAATGCATGACAGTGAGTTAATAAGACGCTACACATTAGATCGTGCAGGGATCATGTTTGTGACCAATCTTACTAGAGACACAGGAACATCTCCGACACCGTGCTGAAATGCCATAGCGCCAGACATGGACGTAATCACTACATTAACTACATTAACATATTTGGCAACTGAAAAAATGCAACTATGCAGCAGCGATGATTTGGGTCTGTTACAGCACTTTCAGAACCTTATTGAGTCGCTGTTCATTTCCTATGAAATACGTTAAGTATGACAGCATGGTAAATAAAAAATAAAGAATATAATGTGTGTGCGTGCGCGAGAGAGAGAGAGAGAGAGAGAGAGAGAGAGTACGGTAAAACAGGAAAAATTACGCTTGTAATTTCAAAGTGAAGGTTTATAATAAACCCTACTCTTAAAAGCGCTCTTTTATTTCCTTCTTGGACAACCAACCAATCACAGTCTTCAAAAGACCGTGTCATAGCTAGCAACGGGGTCAGCCCCGCCTCCTCACTAAGATAAAAGTTTTTGTCTTTTCCTCGCTCAGAGTTGCTCTCAGATTGGTCCTGAATCACTTTTAAGCTAAGACTCCTAGCTAGAAATTTTTAAGCTAAATTAGGAGCTCTCTAAAAGGATTCTCAGAATCTTTATGAATACAGGCCCTGGTGTTTTGAGAATTTCACCTTTTTTTAAACAAGATACATTTTTTGGTTTTTACGGTTACACCACAATGACATTTTTGCAATCATCCCCCAAATATTCTCTCAAAATGAATTAAAACCAGAAACTTTAGACTTTAGACACAAAAAAGAGAATGTATGCAATTAATTTGCACATTTATTTAGAATTTTTAACCCTTTTAAATTTAATTAAACCATATGGACACAAAAAAACTAGCGTCACGTCATTGACCCCAGATACTGTTGCAAAACTAAGTGATAGAAATGAATGGTTTTCATTGTTTTTAATTCTGCTATTTACTGTTTATCATCATTTAATGTGTGAGATAAAGAGATTCATGCCACAGAATGACTGATGAAACTGACCTGTTTGTTCTTCAGTATCTTCAGTCTTCACGTCTTCACTCTCCTCTTTAATAAACTTAATCTCTGTTTGTTCCTCAGTATCTTCTTGTTTGACTTCAATCGTCTCCTCTTTAATAAACATCATCTCTGCTTGTTGCGTAGTATCTTCTATCACCTCTCCACTCTCGTCTATAATAAACATCATCTCTGTTTGTTGCGTAGTATCTTCTATCACCTCTCCACTCTCGTCTATAATAAACATCATCTCTGTTTGTTGCGTAGTATCTTCTATCACCTCTCCATTCTCGTCTATAATAAACATCATCTCTGTTTGTTGCGTAGTATCTTCTATCACCTCTCCACTCTCGTCTATAATAAACATCATCTCTGTTTGTTGTTCAGTATCTTCATGTTTGACAGTAAAAGCTTCTTCAATCTTCATGTCTTCTCTTTCCTCTTTAATAAACACCATCTTTATAACAGTGTACTTCAGCAGGAGATTTTCTGTGTTAAAGATGAGAATAATTAACAGACAGATCTCTTTGTGCGTCTCAATCAGCTCCCTAGTTCAGTAGTCAGAACACTAGTAAGGGAGTCAGTCAGTCTCGATCAGATCCCTAGTTCAGTAGTCAGCACACTAGTAAGAGAGTCAGTCAGTCTCAATCAGCTTCCTAGTTCAGTAGTCAGCACACTAGTAAGAGAGTCAGTCAGTCTCAATCAGCTCCCTAGTTCAGTAGTCAGCACACTAGTAAGAGAGTCAGTCAGTCTCAATCAGCTCCCTAGTTCAGTAGTCAGCACGCTAGTAAGGGAGTCAGTCAGTCTCAATCAGCTCCCTAGTTCAGTAGTCGGCACGCTAGTAAGGGAGTCAGTCAGTCTCAATCAGATCCCTAGTTCAGTAGTCAGCACACTAGTAAGGGAGTCAGTCAGTCTCAATCAGCTCCCTAGTTCAGTAGTCAGCACGCTAGTAAGGGAGTCAGTCAGTCTCAATCAGCTCCCTAGTTCAGTAGTCAGCACGCTAGTAAGGGAGTCAGTCAGTCTCAACCAGATCCCTAGTTCAGTAGTCAGCACACTAGTAAGCTCCCTAGTTCAGTAGTCAGCACACTAGTAAGGGAGTCAGTCGGTCTCAATCAGATCCCTAGTTCAGTAGTCAGCACACTAGTAAGCTCCCTAGTTCAGTAGTCAGCACACTAGTAAGGGAGTCAGTCAGTCTCAACCAGATCCCTAGTTCAGTAGTCAGCACACTAGTAAGCTCCCTAGTTCAGTAGTCAGCACACTAGTAAGGGAGTCAGTCAGTCTCAATCAGATCCCTAGTTCAGTAGTCAGCACGCTAGTAAGCTCCCTAGTTCAGTAGTCAGCACACTAGTAAGGGAGTCAGTCAGTCTCAATCAGATCCCTAGTTCAGTAGTCAGCACACTAGTAAGGGAGTCAGTCAGTCTCAATCAGATCCCTAGTTCAGTAGTCAGCACACTAGTAAGGGAGTCAGTCAGTCTCAACCAGATCCCTAGTTCAGTAGTCAGCACACTAGTAAGCTCCCTAGTTCAGTAGTCAGCACACTAGTAAGGGAGTCAGTCGGTCTCAATCAGATCCCTAGTTCAGTAGTCAGCACGCTAGTAAGGGAGTCAGTCAGTCTCAATCAGGGCCCGTATTTATCAAGCTTCTCAAAGTGCCATTTTAGTCTTAAGTGCTGAGAATTTATGAAATTTACTCCTACATTCAAACTTAAGTATAAAAGCAAGTTATCAAACTTCTTAAAGCTAAGAATCACTCTTACTTTCCCAGTTATTTAAGACAGCTGGAGAGGTCTCTCAAGTGGTTAGGAGTTGCCAGCAGGGGCTTGTGATGGCGCTAAAGAGACAGAGACCTGCGCGAATCTTTCAGGAGAGGAGGAATGTCTTTGAAATGTTTGGCGACGAGCAGTTAATCAAACAAGTTACATTTCCTCAGTTATTCAAAATGAGCAAAGAACATTTACATTACCAAACAACATCATAACTGACTTCAGTCTAGCGCGAGTATTATATGCGATCTACACTGTATGATGAATAAATCTCTTACCCCTTATTTACACTGCACGCGTCTGCGGCGCGTTACAGCTCCACAGCCACCGGAGCTGATCAGCCGCGCCGTGTCAAGTTTCTGAAGCCGCTCTCCGCGCTGCATCACTAATGAAGAACGGCACCTAGTCTATTTTTGACAGATAATAATAATAATAATAATCGTCTCGCTGTCGTCAAAGGCATCAGCAACAGTCGATACACTATACTATCATCTATCTGCACCCTAAATTAAGTTGTGATGACGCTTTGTTTCCTTGCCATAATGTATTCTCTTGAAAATTCTTTATTGTCAAATGTGTGTTGAATGTAAACTCCTATTAGGAATTTAACCATTCTATGAGAATTTATCTGAGAATATGCTTAATTAAGGAAATCTATTCAGTGATTGGTCCATGCATATGTCGTCATCCAAAATCCCGTTTGTGGCACAGCAAAGTGTCGTGAATCATCTCTAAGACTGACACTTAAGATTTAGTCCTACACTTCGCTTAAAGTACGACTGAGATGATTGATAACTAACTTTTAATCACAGCTTTGAGCCAAGAATTTTTTTTCACTTAAGTCAATTCTTAGCAGTGTTCTTGAGAGTAATTCTTAGAGGCTTGATAAATACGGGCCCAGATCCCTAGTTCAGTAGTCAGCACGCTAGTAAGGGAGTCAGTCAGTCTCAATCAGCTCCCTAGTTCAGTAGTCAGCACACTAGTAAGGGAGTCAGTCAGTCTCAATCAGCTCCCTAGTTCAGTAGTCAGCACGCTAGTAAGGGAGTCAGTCAGTCTCAATCAGATCCCTAGTTCAGTAGTCAGCACGCTAGTAAGGGAGTCAGTCAGTCTCAACCAGATCCCTAGTTCAGTAGTCAGCACACTAGTAAGGGAGTCAGTCAGTCTCAATCAGCTCCCTAGTTCAGTAGTCAGCACACTAGTAAGGGAGTCAGTCGGTCTCAATCAGATCCCTAGTTCAGTAGTCAGCACGCTAGTAAGGGAGTCAGTCAGTCTCAACCAGATCCCTAGTTCAGTAGTCAGCACACTAGTAAGCTCCCTAGTTCAGTAGTCAGCACACTAGTAAGGGGAGGGGGTCCACAAGGAGGGGGCGCTGCTCTTGTAGCGACCGGTAGCATGTGCCTCGTGTGTTTGTTATACGAAATTGGTTGTCTCCCGTTTTCTTGTCTCATTTACGTGTCTTTGTTACCCGGAGCATTGTTTGTCCTTTAATATATTGAAGTATTCATCTGACGGAATGGATTGGTTTAGGCTTCTGACGTTTTGGACATTTTTTGGGGCTGTTTGGAGTGTTCAGGAATCTCCACACTATCCAACGCTACAATACAGCCGGGAACTGTTGCTCCAGTTGCGTGGAAATTATCCAAGGACTGTGGCGAACTGGAGTACGGATTTGCAAGGAAATACAAGGTATGCAAATTGGGATTTTAATATCAAGGCGAGAAAGAGGGGGAAGCGCGGTGGAATTCGACTGAAGCTAAAAAAGTTGGGGTTTAAGCGCATCCCACTGCCCAGTATAATCCTCGCGAATGTGCAATCCTTACGAAGAAAATTGGATGAACTGCAAGCAAATGTGCGCTGTTTACGGGAGTACAGAGATGCTTGTATGATTGCGCTGACAGAGACCTGGTTAAACGGGAAGGATTGTGACACCGAACTGTCTTTGGACGGGTTTGGGGCACCTCTACGGCTGGACCGTGACCCCTCAGTCACAGGGAAGTCTCAAGGAGGAGGTGTCTGTTTGTACGTGAACAATCGATGGGCAAAGACAGTGATTGTACGTGAGGAAATGTGTACTGCTGATATAGAACTATTGACTGTATCTATCCGGCCTTTTTATTTGCCAAGAGAATTTCAGCAACTTTTTATTTCAGTGGTATATATTCACCCGAAGTCTGATGTTCAGAAGGCAACGGATATCATCAGTCAGGTGGTGCAGCGGTATCAGTAGCGTTCACCGGATGCTCCCCATTTTATTATGGGTGATTTTAACAAATGTTCTTTGGAGGGAGTTTTAAATTTTCAGCAATATATTGACTGTCCTACACGTCATCAAAAAACACTTGACTTATGTTATGGGTCAATACCGGACGCATATAAATCCTTTTCCAGACCCCCAATTGGTTGTGCAGACCATAATGCAGTCTCTTTGCAACCATGTTATAAACCAGTGTTGCAGAGAGCAAGGCCAGTCATTAGGTCATTTCAAAGATGGACTGATGATAACATCTTACAGTTACAAGACTGTTTTGATCGCACCGAATGGGATATTTTTAAAACTTCTTGTGTAGACAATGATGAGCTAGCTGATGTTGTGAGTTCTTATATTCACTTTTGTGAAGAGTCTGTGATACCTAGGAAAAATGTAAGAATCTATTCAAATAATAAGCCTTGGGTGACAAAATCATTGAAATATGTTTTAAATGAGAAGAAACGGGTTTTTTATCAAGGTACAGATTTGGAAAAGAGGCAGGTTAATAAGGAAGTAAAACGAGAAATTAGGAGGGCAAAAATGAAATATAAGGCATCAGTGGAGGAGAAGTTTATTAAGGGAAATATTCAGTCAGCATGGAAAGGAATAAAAGTAATGGCTGGTTCAAAAAATAAAGAATCAATTGGAATAACTTTGACTGAGTCTAGGATAGAAAAGGGAGAGATAGCTAATGAATTTAATGATTTTTTTAGGCGATTTGATACGTATGATTTTAATGAAATGAGTAGGGATTTTTATTCTAGTTTGAAAACAGAGGAATATCTGCAAATTGATAAAGCCTCTGTTTTGAGGGTTTTGCAAACCACCCAACAAAATAAAAGTCCTGGGCCTGATAAAGTCAGTGGGAGAGTTCTGAGGAGCTGTGCTTATCAGCTCTGTGATATCAGTCATTTCATTTTTCAGACCTCATTGAAACTACAGAGAGTACCCTCAGTGTGGAAAAAATCCATTATTGTACCGATTCCTAAAAAGACCAATGCCAGACAAATGAACGATTTTAGACCAATTTCTTTAACATCCTTATTAATGAAGTGTTTTGAGAGAATTATTAAAATTTGGCTTGTAGAGCATACTAGTCAGTTGATTGATCCGCTACAATTTGCCTATAGGAGAAATAGGAGTTTGGAGGATGCTACTCTGACACTCTTAAATTTTATATATAAACATGTGGATATCGGGAAGCGTCATGCTCGTTTATTATTTATAGATTTTTCATCAGCGTTCAACACTATTCAACCAATTCTTTTAGCTGAACGTTTGCTTTCTGAATTTGACGTTCCTAAGGGTTTGGTGGCCTGGATTTTAGATTTTCTGACCAGAAGATCTCAAATAGTACGGGTAAATGGAGAACATTCCCTGGAACTTTATTCTTCAGTGGGCTGTCCCCAAGGCTGTATTCTTTCACCTTTATTATTTATTTTATATACAGATAGGTGCAGAAGTCAATATCCAGACAGACATATTATTAAATATGCCGATGATACAGTGGTGCTAAGTCTGTTAAAGCAAGGTGACACAGAGCATGGGCCCATTTTGAATTATTTTTTGGATTGGTGTGAGAGTTCTCATTTACAAATTAACGTCTCCAAAACTAAAGATATGACAATAGAATTTTATAATTCTGTTGAAATTCCATCTAACGTAGTTATTGCGGGTAAAGAAATTGAGAAGGTCAGTTCATACAAGTATTTGGGTACATTAATTGATGATAAGCTTAGGTGGGTGGAAAACACAAATCTTATTATATCGAAAGCACAAAAACGGTTATATTTATTGAGGAAGCTTAAGCCCTTTGAAGTGGATAAATCTATATTGATAATGTTTTATAGATGTTTTATTGAAACTGTTTTGACTTTTGCTATGATCTGTTGGTTTTATGGATTAAATGTTAAAAGTAGATCCCAGCTTCAGAGCATCGTTCATTTAGGGTCAAAGATTACAGGCTCTGTACAGCTGGGTTTGTCTACTCTGAGTGAGAGGAATGTTCTTAGGAAGTCTTTGACTATCTTGGATGATACATCTCACATTTTGTTTTTAGAATTTGAATTGCTTCCCTCAGGCCGGCGATATAGAGTGCCCAAGTGGAGGACTGTTAAAGCTTCTAGGTCTTTTGTTTCAAATGCAGTTAGGAGTGTAAATACTTTTTTGAAACAAAGATGAGGTGTACCATGAGTTTTAATAGTATATGAAGAATTATTGTAAATGCCCGGGGTTTGTGATGGTTTGTGATGTTTTCTGTTTTATAAAATTTGTATGTTTGTGAGGTTGAAGCTGCTTAAATTGCCCTGTAAAGGGACAAATAAAGATATTACTACTACTACTAGTAGTAAGGGAGTCAGTCAGTCTCAATCAGATCCCTAGTTCAGTAGTCAGCACGCTAGTAAGGGAGTCAGTCAGTCTCAATCAGATCCCTAGTTCAGTAGTCAGCACACTAGTAAGGGAGTCAGTCAGTCTCAATCAGATCCCTAGTTCAGTAGTCAGCACACTAGTAAGCTCCCTAGTTCAGTAGTCAGCACGCTAGTAAGGGAGTCAGTCAGTCTCAATCAGATCCCTAGTTCAGTAGTCAGCACACTAGTTCAGTAGTCAGCACGCTAGTAAGGGAGTCAGTCAGTATCAATCAGATCCCTAGTTCAGTAGTCAGCACACTAGTTCAGTAGTCAGCACACTAGTAAGGGAGTCAGTCAGTCTCAACCAGATCCCTAGTTCAGTAGTCAGCACACTAGTTCAGTAGTCAGCACGCTAGTTCAGTAGTCAGCACACTAGTTCAGTAGTCAGCACGCTAGTTCAGTAGTCAGCACGCTAGTTCAGTAGTCAGCACACTAGTTCAGCAGTCAGCACACTAGTAAGGGAGTCAGTCAGTCTCAACCAGATCCCTAGTTCAGTAGTCAGCACACTAGTTCAGTAGTCAGCACGCTAGTTCAGCAGTCAGCACACTAGTAAGGGAGTCAGTCAGTCTCAACCAGATCCCTAGTTCAGTAGTCAGCACACTAGTTCAGTAGTCAGCACACTAGTTCAGTAGTCAGCACACTAGTTCAGCAGTCAGCACACTAGTAAGGGAGTCAGTCAGTCTCAACCAGATCCCTAGTTCAGTAGTCAGCACACTAGTTCAGTAGTCAGCACACTAGTTCAGTAGTCAGCACACTAGTTCAGCAGTCAGCACACTAGTAAGGGAGTCAGTCAGTCTCAACCAGATCCCTAGTTCAGTAGTCAGCACACTAGTTCAGTAGTCAGCACACTAGTTCAGTAGTCAGCACACTAGTTCAGTAGTCAGCACGCTAGTAAGAGAGTCAGTCAGAGTGAGAGTTAATGGACTTAAATGACCTGATTAGACAAAAACACTCAAAACTAGCGCTGCAAATTAAGCAAAGCTGTATTTGTTTATCATGACTCGTCAGTGTGCAAACAGCATGTTTATAATGAAGACTGAAACAAAAACCGTTCATTTTTGTTGTTATAAGTATTACATTAATTATTAACTAATTTCACAGCTCTCCATTTAATTGTCAGAGAGAGTTATTCTGGTTTAAACTCCTTAAATGATTAAAAACGAACCTTTCTCCAGCAGAAACACGGATGCAGGAGCGCGACGCGGCCTTATGACGTCACCACACCAAAATAAAAGTCCCGTTCACGTGCTAAAAATAATAAGAGAAGTTCACGCACAGAAAACCCATCCAAACAATCAGATAATGGGTTCATTTAAAGGATAAATCAAAGGGTAACACTTTAGAATAGATAACACATTTTCACTATTAACTACAACTTTTCCCTCAATAAAAATCCTAATTTGCTGCTTATTAATAGTAAGGTAGCTGTTAAGTTTAGGTATTGGGTAGGATTAGGGATGTAGAATAAGGTCATGTAGAATTAATATGTGTGTAATTGCTACTAATAAATGGCTAATATTCTAGTAATATGCATGCTAATAAGCAACTAGTTAAGAGACCCTAAAATAAAGTGTTACCAATCAAAGCTATAAATACCACTGATATTGTTAAAAAAGCTTCTGGATATCTAAATATAAGCAAGTGTGAAGTGATATAATTATAACACAAACTACTGAGCATTTGTGATATTCTCAATCATGAATAAAGTCAAGTATCTTGATCTTCATATTTTAAAGGATTAGACCATACAGGGATACTTCAGATATAAAAAAGTTGACTCATTAGATGGTTTCTCATAAAAATCGTACGATTTACTCTAAATTCAATAGAATATATGAGAATAGGGTCTAGGGAATAGCAGTGGCTTCACTTCTATAACATCATCAGCAGTCCAGTTATAGATAAGTGGTGTAAACTTATAATAATGGATTACAACGGTCACGTGTGTTACATCTCTGCCTTAATCGAAATGAACACATACTTCCACATCAGTTCACTCTCACCTCTTTTCTGAAGAGTCTAACACACCAGCTTCTCTACAGGTAACAGCCCCCTCTAGTGACCATTACTGGAAACAACCCCAGTAATTCCAATACATAACAACGTGGACTTAACAGACACACGCACACAGTGGCCATGAAGTCCTCAAGAAACATCAGATTTTCTGTAATATATCACTTTACCTCAAACATCTTGTTATCATAATCCTTGAAAGTCAAATTCAATCAAAAATAAAATTAGATTAATCAGACCTAAAGTACAAGAGAGATCTCACTTCTGGATTACAAAATAAAAAAATGCATCAGTGACAAATGTCTTGATATTATCGCATATAGAAACAGTTGGCTTAATAATATTTATGTAGCAATAATAAATTGTAAGTGTACTTCCTTAATTTCCCCAGCACCAAAAGCAGAACAGCTAACATTAGAATTATCGATACTACAGCCTTTCATAATTTAGCCCCAGAGCTTGTTTAATACTGGGATCAAGTATTCATTCCAACTTACAAGAGAAGCACAGAAGGATCAGTTGCAAAGCTACATGACAGTTTATCTTGCATATGCATTCCCTAAATACATTTCACGTGGAAGAATAACTCAGTCATTTTAGAAACAACAATGAAGGACAAATTAGTTTTAAATCTCAGTCTCTCTTAAAAGTGTTACAGCCTCTTCTTCTGCTTCCTGAACGAGAACAGTTTGTAAAAAGCTTCTACTTTCCTTCATGAAAGAGTGAGCAAGCTACAAGTGAAACATATGCATTACAAGACAATTATACATTTACATAATATGCAACTTATAAGAAAGCAAAATGAAATGCAACAATAAAACTTTTTGACATTGTTCTTTGAGGAGGAGCTCCATCTTTGAGTTGATCTGAATCTCACAGTTGAATCTGCTGGTTTTGAAGAAGATTAACTTTATTCACTGTGAAAACTTTAGATAATGTTTCTTTGTCATGGCACTTGTAATGACAGATTTATCCAGATGATATTTTATTGCTTGATGAATTATTGTGTCACATTTGGTGATGATGCAGCATCAGACCTGAAAGAGCTGGATCTGAAGATGATCTGTGATTGTTCTTTGTATGTCTGTGTAGAGCAGATGAATTATTGAAACACTTCCCACATGCAGTGCAGTGATACGGTTTCTCTCCAGTGTGGATCCTCTCGTGTCTTTTCAGATTTGCTGAATCACTGAATCTCTCGTCACAGTGTGAACACTTGTAAGGTTTTTCTCCAGTGTGAATCCTCTGGTGTCGTTTTAAACAGGTCGCTGTAGTAAAAGTCTTTTCACACTCAAAGCACATGTACTCTCTCACACCAGTATGTATTTTCTGATGTACTTTCAAACTTTGTAGACATAAAAAACTCTTTCCACACAAATCACATGAATGTGGCTTCTCCTTTGTATGAACATTCATGTGCTGCTTTAGGACTGAAGCCCTCAAAAACATTTTGCCACATTGATCACATGTGTACAGTTTCTCTCTAGTGTGGATCTTCATGTGTCTCTTAAGATGTGACGATTGTGTGAAACTCTTCCCACATTGATCACAAGTATATGGTTTCTCTTCAGTATGAACACTCATATGTGCCGTAAGGTGTCCTTTTAGTGTGAAACTCTTCCCGCACTGATCACATGTGTGCGGTTTCTCTCCAGTGTGGATCCTCTCATGTGTTTTCAGGTCTCTTGGACGACTGAATCTCTCGTCACAGTATGAACACTTGTTTGGTTTCTCTCCAGTGTGGATGTTCAGGTGTCTCTTAAGGTTTGATGATTGTGTGAAACTGTTCCCACACTGATCACAAGTGAACGGTTTCTCTCCAGTGTGAACTCTCATGTGAACATTAAGACTATATTTGCTTGTCAAACTCATTCCACACTGAGTGCAGATGTAAGATTTCTTGACTTTTCTTTTTTATATATCTTTCTGTTTGGTTTGAGAGCAACTCAAGGGTTTTTCTTCAGTTTTTGGCATGATTTCACTCAATTCTTCATTCTCATTGTTTTCTTCAATAATCTCTGAAATAAAAGAACGGTTTATTTTCAGTAAACTAAATCTGCTTGAATCTTTATAACTGTCAGCATTATTAATGAAGATTCTGGCCAGGGTTCATCATAATTAATCAGGGTTTCTTAGTTTTTAACTTTCCATGAATTGATTTTAAATGTATTATTTTTAAAGCAACATAAATCACAAATCCCATGTTTCTATAAGGATAACTATCAAATGTTTGATCAACTACACAATTATCTAACATGCATATTAGGTCTGCACGATTAATCAAATGCGACAGTCAAGTGCATCTTGTCAGTAAATCCGGTTCTGTGATTAGTAGTAAATCTCCATCACCTGCTTTCAGATGGAGCAGCTTTTAATACAAAGATCTGTAGTTCTCTGCTAAGTTGGCAACACTGCATCTCCATTTCTCCAACTAAGGGTTGGGCCATGGGTCAAACCGGAAATACGCGCTGCGTTAATCGCGCGTTAAAAAAATTAGTGCCTCATACACAAAATGAGATGACAGACAGATACACTCTCTCACTATTTAATTAGCTACATGAAAAAGTAACTAAAAGACACATCATTCTGCCTAACATCTCCTTTTGTAACTCATATGGATAAGAAACAAAATAAAGGTAAGTATTAAGACGCTTTGGATAACCTATTGTATTCACAACATAATGTCTTAAAATACCTTATAGGGTTATGATAACCAAAACAGTCCCGAACTAGATCAATCTTTGATCTCTGTAAACCAAACTGTCACTTTAATTAAATTATTTTTTTTCCCACTAATAAAAATATTTTATCATTAGCTAGCTCCACACTGGAGTCAAGTTGTAATTCTAACTGAAAACGACACTGACTCTGGTTTTTCATGTTTAATACTGTAAAGCTGCTTGAATTAAGGCTATCTATTGCATAAAGTACTATATAAATAAACATGATGTGACCGAACTCTACTGGAGTAATGTTACGTTACTGAACTGCAGAGCTCATGCAAACATCCACATCGTTGTAATCAGATGCATTTTTAACTGCTGCTTTCACACTGCTGTCAGTTTTTGTTTATTTCATTACTGAGAGGAAAGCGCGCAGTATTTACACATACATGTTCGGATACATTTTCTCTGAAGCACTGTGAATTGCATCCAGGAGGGCTGAATTACAGTCTTGCGCTACAGCGCCACACGGGTCAAACCGCAGTATTGCAGGCTCTTACATTAGGTCAGATGAGATCAAACGACCACTTGACAACTAAAATATTTGTAGACAATTTTTTATTGTCGACGTTGTCGATAATGTCAACTAATCGTTGCAGCCCTAGTTCACGGGCAGTTCCAAATGGAAGTGATCATCCCTATCCCCTTGGAATGGGGATTTTGGAGTGAGCAGGGCACGTACCATTATTTAGTCGTTTGGAATGCACTTAGTGAAGGGAGCATTATCTTTAGCTGGGATGTTCCTGTGGATGTTTAAAAGGTTTTATATATATTATTTTTTATATATTATATACAGGGCTTGACATTAACACCTGCCAAATGCGGGTGGATTTCAGCTGTGGCGGGTAACACGGTCACTCCTACTAGCCACTCTGGCAGGTTGAATTTTATATACAGTAACAGAGCTGGACATTAATGCTTGTCCGGGACAAGTAGATTTTTCTGAAGGGGCAAGTGAAAAGAGAATTTTACTTGCCCGACTGGACAACTAATCTGATTAAAACATCTAATTGCACCGAAATTTCGGCGAGAATGGTTCTGATTTTTATTACATTCGGTGTAAACGGCGATTGATAATGGATAATCAGTAACAAGGTCGCGCCAGTTGAAGCTCACGCAGCCTGACTGAGAGAGAATCTCGTGGAGAAATCAAAACAAATGAACGCAACTGCACACATAAGAAACATAAAAATGTAACTTAGTTTTTTATATTTATAACATACAGCCTAGTTAAACAAAGAGGGAAGTTCCCTGAAAACCACGATTGCAAATTTGAATTATACAAGAATTAAAACGAGTAGTTAATATTTTAGTTCAAAATTTTGAATTTGAATTTATTGAAAGGATATATTGTCAACGTTGACTGTTTTTGCTCCTTTTGGTTAATGGAAATATTTCCAAACAAAGATCACAGCAGAACAGTCGCGCATGTCTGAGCAACACACTGCGGTGTTTCGTTACTAAATGATTCGCATTTTTGAATTTTCAATCATTTGAGTCAATGATTCAGTGGTCCATTCATAAGGACAGGCACTTGCTTCATTCTTGAATGAATCAGCTGTTTGAACGAATAGTTTGAAGGCATGCTTCAATGACTCGTTAATTAAGACAGTCACTTCCTGCCACCTACTGGCGATTTATTTTCATAGTAGCCTATCTTTGCATTTCTTCCAACATTTCATATTTGTATATTAAAAAATATATTTTTTTAAACACCGAGCTCACAACATTATTTATGCTGTTATAATTTTGCATGCAGTGTAAATGCATTCATGCTATATTTCAGCTACATTGAACTGTCTGTGTAAATGCATCTGAATGCTGCTCACTTCTGTTTCTTCCGCAGTGGAAAGATCGATTTTGTAGATATTGATTCATATGATTGGGAACAGCCCTATATTATCTTATAATATTAAGTGAAATTACTAATAAAATGTAAGAATTTCATATGAAAGATGATGCATGCATTTAATACGGTTAGGGGAAAGTGCCCTTTAAATAGGTAAAAAATGACCTGGAAATCAATTTAAATACATTTTTGTAGCAGTATTAAGTCATATAAAACGTAATTTCCCAACAACAAAATTGTGGCCAGTGAAAATGCTGAGTGGCTAGTAAATTTGGAAAACCACTAGCCACAGTAGCTGGTGAGCAAAAAAGTTAATGTCAAGCCCTGATTATATAGCATATTTTAAAAAGTTTTTAAAATGTATGTTTATTTGCTACAGTTATGCTAACAACAATACAAAGACATTTGACATTTAAACAGCGACATCTGCTGACGCACATCCCAGCTGAAGATAATGAGGAAATTACGCTCCCTTCCAGTGTTGCCAGATTGGGCAGGTTCCCGCCCAATTGGGCGGTTTTGAATTTGATTGTGCGGGTAAATATTGGCTTGGGCGGGTGGACAAAATTTGGGCTGTTTTTTGGTCAGTTTGGCGGTTTTCAAAACATATCAATTGTATAGGCTAATTGGTTAACAAACAAGCCCAAGTGTGCATATATAGCCTACTGCATGCATCCAATCAGGCATCACAACGTTACTAAACAAACATGCACGCTACAAAGAGACTGGTGCTGATGTTGACGTCGTGGCCGCACTTTTAGTCTATCACTAGGGATCGGCAGACAGACGTGATGATTCATGAGCGACGGGTTTTTAGCGCGATAACGGATCTGATTTTGAATGTATCAGAGAATGTAAGTGATCATAATGCATATATATAAGTTCGATGGTAAAGAGTGGAGAGTGTTTTAACTCTCAAAACGTGAATTATACCTATTGAGGGAGATGACATGAAGGCTATATCACTGCAACTCCGAAATCAGAGAAATTAAATTATTTAATCAAAATATTTATATCTATACGATCCTGTCTTTTATCTTTTAAACGGTCCAGATTTAGGACCACATATGAAAGTGGCCTTGGCCTGATTTGAAAAAATCGGATTTGTGCTGTTCAGACTGTCATAAGAAAATCAGATATGGGACACATTTGGGCAAAAAAGTCGGATTTGGGCCACTTTAGCCTGCAGTGTAAACCAAGTCTTCGATTCACAGCTCCATGTTGGTGCTTCTTCTCTTCAGTTCACCTCACTCATTTTCTTTAGGGTTCAGGTCAGAGGACTGGAATGGCCATAGCAGAAGCTTGGTTTTGTGCCCAGTGACCCATTTTTGTGTTGTTTTTGAGGTTTGTGTTTGGATTATTGTCCGGTTGGAAGATCCAAACATGGCCCATTATAAGATTTCTAACAGAGGCAGTCACTTATTTTTTATCTGTTGGTATTTGATAGAATCCATACTGCCATGTGTCTAAACAAGATGCCCAGGACCTCCAGCAGAAATATAGGGCCACAACATAAAAAAAACAGCAGTATATTTCATTGTACACATGGGGTACTTTTTATCCCTGTGTTCACTAAACCCATCTTGAGGGTTTGCTGCTAAAAAGCTCATTTGTTTTAGTTTCATCTGACCATAGAAGCCAGTCCCATTTGAAGCTTCAGTCGTGTCTGATAACTGAATATGCTGGAGATTAGAAGATTTTTTCTTGAAACCCTCCCGAACAACATGTGGTGATGTAGGTGCTGTTTGACTTTTTTTTTTTTTGTTTTTTTCTTACCCCGAAACTCAACCTTTATTTACAATTCTCCAGCTGTGGTCCTTGAAGAGTATTTAGCCACTCAAACTCTCCTCCTCACCGTGCATTAGGACGATATAGACACATGTCCTCTTCCAGGCAGTTTTGTAACATTTTCTGTTGATTGGAAATTCTTAATTATTGCCCTGATGATGGAAATGGGAATTTTCACTACTCTAGCTCTTTTCTTAAAACCGTTTGATTTGTTTACAAAGCTTCAGTGCATAAAGCACTTACATCTGTCTTACGAATGTGCTGCAAATGCTCTAAAGAACGCTGAAGACGAACAGAAATGAGACATACAGCTTTCTGCTTCCAGCGCGTCAGACACGCTCGTCAGGAAAGTGAGTGAAACACACACAAACACATTTTTATCAAATAATACAGCATTAATAGCGGTTCACTTCCGTGATTTGGTACGATTGCGTTCACATCAGCAGCGAACTGTACTGGAGTTCACTTTAACCGTACCCCAGACCACCCTTTTTTATGCGGACTCGGGTTCGGTTTGCATGTGCGCACCCGACGTCGGAAGACAGCGTTCACATCATCCAAACGAACTGAACTCTGACGTCAATCGAACCTGGGTGCGCACCAAAAGTGCTAGTGTGAAAGCACCCTAAACAACATAGCTGCATCATAATCATAATCTAACAGTGTTCTAATCATGTGTTCATGTTTTCATAGACATGTTTTTATGTCAGATATTTTCATTATCTCCATTACGGCCATGCGCCACCCCCCGAGTACTCGATTAATCGTTTTTGAAACCTACCAATGATCGAAATGCCAAAAATGCCCATCCCTATTCTAAATGTAAGTATTGTGTTTTAATTTACTCAAATAGCTAGCGAAACAAATGTCAAAAGTCTGGTCTTAAAAAATGTGAACTTTAAGTCGGCATGAAACGGATGTTGCGACCGTCTTTTTTTCTCTACTGTGACGTATTCATGGGTTTCAGTCACGTGATTTTTTTGTTGCGGCCGCCATCTTTAGGACCTTGCGTAGCCTCTCCTTGGTGATCGGAAACCAAAATAACACTTAACCAACAACGGAAAACAATGGTATTTAAATAAAAAAAAGATACTTTAGCATTAGATCTTTATTTACCGTCAAGCAAACTGCTGATTCCACTAAAGTCTAGTGAAAACGTACCAATTTGATGATTGCTGATAAGGCTATTTACATCTAACGTTACCTCATACGCAATCCCTCTCCGTACACTCAGGGCCAGTTTCAGTTACATTTTCACCTGCTAGAGATCCATCTGCTGCACCTGGCCTGGATGCCTGTGTACTCTCTTTCAGATTCTGGGCCGAATCAACAGGACCAGATGCGACAGCTGTAACTTACCAACACTCCCGCATCCAAACCGGACTCGGCCCGTTGAGCAGCACGCCAGACTTAGCCCAGTTTCATTTCTGTATCTACTGTACTATTCATTAATATTTCATTTAAAATTGATAACGTTACCTAGACAAAACATTTACTTTCATTTTAATTATATAGATTATAATACATAAATAACATGACTTAACAAATCTATAAACATCTCATTATTATGAAAGCCATTTTAAAGTCCATTAAATAACTAGCTTGACCAAGCTGGCATGAGGAAAATTTATTTACAGAACAATTTATTTACAAAACCATGCAATTACACCAAAGACGATGGAATTTATATTCAAAGAACCTGGAGGATATGAGAGTTCTGTGGGGAATTCAAAATGAAATGTAAGTATTGTGTTTTCATTTACTTGTGTTTTCATTTACTCAAATAAGTTACCTAGCGAAAGTGTTAAAAGCCAGGTTTTTTTTACACATTATTATTTATTTGTAAATGAGCACCTTCTGTACATTTTTACATTTTTTTGTTATGCATATTCACATGTAAATAAAAGAGAATTTTGTACATTGATCCTTTTTTTAATGCAGCTTATAATTTTTAAACAAAACATTATTCTATACCTTTATTTTTTGTCCTGTAAATACATTTTTTTACACTTTAAAACAAACTGTTGTATACATTACTTTTTACAACTATTTACAACATAGCTTAGGTTTAACATCAGAAAAACAACATCAATTTTAAGCCCAGCCCTTCCTCCAGGTCTTCTGGGGTCTTTGGGAGGTGAATTACTCCTCAGCAACTCGGAGGACAATGCGGTGGACAGTGCATGTCAAGCACTCTGGACACCACTCTGTATGATGTACCACTGGCCAGACAGAAGAGAAACACCAGGGTCTGGATAGTGGCACTTCTCTGAAGATCCAGCAGCACTGCAGGGCCTCCCTGCTCAGCTCAAAACCATTAAAAACCTGTCCAGGGTTGACACATTCAGCTTTATCCTGCAGTACAGGGGTCTGCTCTAATTTAGGCAAAGAAGGAAAAGACAAATTGTTTAGAGCTATGAAAAAGTAATTAGTAAAACAAATATTGAGGTACTTTAGTAAACTACCTTTAGTGACTACTAATACCACATTGGGGGAAAAGTACTAGTTATATTTAAAACCTTAGTTGAAGGGATAGTTCACCCAAAAAGTTCATTTTGCCCCCCACTGAAAACAACCATAGTATTTCTTTCTTCCTATGGTAGTCAATGGGGCAAGATCTGCTTGGTTACAAACATTGTTCCAAATATCTTCCTTTGTGTACAGCAGAATAAAGAAATGTATACAGGTTTGGAAGAAATTGAGGGTGAGTAAATGATGACCGAATTTTCATTTCTGAGTGAATAGTCCCTTTAAGTAAAAGTATTATCTTGCATACTCTAATATGTTTAAGGTATTGAGAGTTAAAGTAAATGTATACAGTATTGTTCTGAAAAATAATTTGTCAGGATGGTTTGGCATTAATATTACTGCTGCACTACTGTGTATGTTGCATTTTACTTCTGAATATGTTCAAGGTTGTTAAATTTAAAATAGCCTACTTCATATACTGTTGTGCAGTTTAATCTACAACAATGCATCAAAAGACCATATTTTTACAGTGCTGCTGACCTGTGAGAAAAAACAAACAAACATAGTAACCTACTTCACATTTGTACTGAATACTTAACGAATGTGCTTCGTTACAGTCCACCACTGGTCATTTTGAAAACGAAACTAACATTTATTGGCAGAATATTAACAAATTGTTGCTAACTGCAGCTGCAACCCATATCAATGGCTGCATCTGAAGGACTCGGAGCGGCCATACAGAGCACTGTTCAGTCACAGCTGCCGCTCAACAATGCATAATTTATTTTTATTTATTCATAGTTTTATTTTTATGTTTACTTAGGGCGTGTTCACTCTTGGCGTCTTTTTTGACAAGAAAAAGTTGACGAGCGCTTTTGTTGCTATAACAACAGCTGCAATGGTAGCCTAGCGTTGTGTGCTGCAGAGGGTATGTCATTTCACAATGACGTTTGTGCAAGCGTGACATTACAGGTGCATCTCAATAAATTAGAATGTCTTGAAAAAGTTCATTTATTTTAGTAATTCAACTCAAATTGTGAAACTCGTGTATTAAATAAATTCAATGCACACAGACTGAAGTAGTTTAAGTCTTTGGTTCTTTTAATTGTGATGATTTAGGCTCACATTTAACAAAAACCCACCAATTCACTCTCAACAAATTAGAATACTTCATAAGACCAATAAAAAAAACATTTTTGGTGAATTGTTGGCCTTCTGGAAAGTATTTCATTTACTTCATTTACTGTATATGTACTCAATACTTGGTAGGCGCTCCTTTTGCTTTAATTACTGCCTCAATTCTGCGTGGCATGGAGGTGATCAGTTTGTGGCACTGCTGAGGTGGTATGGAAGCCCAGGTTTCTTTGACAGTGGCCTTCAGGTCATCTGCATTGTTGGGTCTGGTGTCTCTCATCTTCCTCTAGATTCTCTATGGTGTTCAGGTCAGGCGAGTTTGCTGGCCAATCAAGCACAGTAACACCATGGTCATTGAACCAGCTTTTGGTACCTTTGGCAGTGTGGGCAGGTGCCAAGTCCTGCTGGAAAATGAAATCAGCATCTCCATAAAGCTTGTCAGCAGAAGGAAGCATGAAGTGCTCTAAAACTTCCTGGTAGATGGCTGCGTTGACTGTGGACTTCAGAAAACACAGTGGACCAACACCAGCAGATGACATGGCAGCCCACATCATCACTGACTGTGGAAACTTCACACTGGACTTCAAGCAACATGGATTCTGTGCCTCTCCACTCTTCCTCCAGACTCTGGGACCTTGATTTCCAAATGAAATGCAAAATTTACTTTCATCTGAAAAGAGGACTTTGGACCACTGAGTTATTTTTCTCCACAGCCCAGGTAAGACGCTTCTGACGTTGTCTCTTGTGGTCATCCCTGTTGCTTGTGCACCTTTTCCTACCCAAATTCTTCCTTCCAGTCAACTTTGCATTTAATATGCTTTGATACAGCACTCTGTAAACAGCCACACCTTTCAGTAATGACCCTCTGTGACTTAAGGGGGTCGCACACCGGGCGAGAAGCGCAGCGCCGCGCCGCGCCATGTCTTTAAAATTCGAACACATTGTTTTCTATGCGTGTACGCACACCGGCGGCGTCATTCGGCATCTGTCCGCGGCGCCCAGCTATGACTCAGGATGCTGTTCAAATTCCTGCCGCGCCACAGAGCGCCATCTGCATTGTTTTATATTAAATAACATCATATTTGTCTCAAATCGATGTTAATACATTATACCACTGCTGCAAAATAATGTACAACTTACATTAGTTTTACAGCTTGAATAAAATGTAAACATATAGAATTAAATGTATAATAAACGTAGTCCTTTTAATCTTTTATTTATCTCTTGAGACATTTTCACATACACAAAATATTACAGCATAGGCCTATGTAACAATTGCCTGTCGTGATTATATTCACTGTCGTCGACTGCCACCTACTGGATTTACCAGGACACAACCGTTACAACACACTTCAGGTCATTTAAATAGCGGAGTAGCGGGGCTGCAATGGACGACGAAAAACTAATTAACGAAGTAGGGAAATACCCAGAATTATATGCCACAAACCATAGATTCTTCAAAGACAACATAAGGAAGTCATCAGCGTGGAGGAAGATTGCCGATGTCATCGGTTTTTCAGGTAAAAATGTCTAATTTACCATCTGAGGTAAAATGTTCAGTGACAGTCGTTAGCAACAACTGTATGTAATTGTACAGTACAGTCATAATATAACGTACAGTACAGACATTGTGTTAATGTCCTTAAAAATAACAATAATGTTGACCACAAACTGACAATTATGTTATTTTAAGTAAACAAATCCTCATGTTGAATTAAGATAAACTACCTCAACAGGAATATGATTATAATTGAAGTTAACAAAGAAATAAGCACACCTTACACAAAAAATATGTAGCATCTTTGTTTTTATTGAGCAAACAAATCATGTTAGAAGCTACAGCATGTTGAAATTGCTTATAATAATACAAAACAATGCTAATAATTGATGAATGGCAATCTAGCCTAATATGAATGCTAATGATAATCAGAGACTAAATTATTATGAGCTAAGCAGGAATAAGATATCTAGGAAGTGATCAAATCTAATATCAATTAAATTATTAAAGTAAAGCCAGTAAGGCAACACTATAGTGACCATTACACCATTTCATTCTGCCAAGATACATGTCCTTCAGAGTTGAAAAAAGAGCAGAATTTATCTCGAACAGTGTAGGCCTCCCTTGCACCACGAGGTCCACCAGCAGTAGAGATGCTCTCCATTGATCCAGTGGTTGGAGCACTGGTATTTAGCCACCTCTCTACTTCCATTGGCTTGAGAAGAAAGTTGTGCAGGAGGCATGCTGACAAAATAAGGCTGTTTATTTTGTCAGGGTGTATGTTGATCCTGCTATGCAGGATCCTCCAACGAGATGACAAAATGCCAAAGGCATTTTCCACCACATTGCGCGCTCGAGACAATCTGTAGTTGAAGATGCGTTGTTGTGTGGATAAGTCTCGACCAGGGTAAGGCCACATCAGGTATGTTTTTAATGGGAATGCTGCATCCCCAACGATGGTGAATGGCATCTTCCCCAAATGCTCTGCTCCTGGTAGCTGCTGATCATCGGGCACCTCCAGCTTTTTTGCATCCAATGCCTTCCCTATGGCTGAGCCAGCAAAGACACCCCCATCACTTGACCGTCCATACTCTCCAATATGGACTAGACGGAAGCGATATTCAGCATCGACCACAGATTAAAGTAAAGGCTGCCTGAATGAGGTGGTGCAAAGAGGAGGATGTGCTTCCCATCTATCGCTCCTATGCAGTTAGGGAAATTCCACCTAGTTGAAAACTTTGAAGCAATATTCCTCCACTCCTGCTCAGTAGGTCTTGCTAGGTGTGTATCCATCATGCGCTTGTTAATTGCAGAACATGTGTCCTTGATGGCTTTAGCCACTGTGCTCTCCCCCATATGATAGTGGAAGGCAAGCGTTTTGATTGCATTTCCTGAGGCCAGATACCTGTAAAACAAACAATAATATAATCCGAAGTATAATACAATCCGGGTGTGTGTTCACTTAGGATGGGTTAAATGCAGAGAATACATTTCACTACTGGTTATATACTCTCTATGTAATTGTGTATGTGACAAATAAAAATAGTCTTAAAATCATCTTATCTATCTCTTCACAGAAAATGAGTGCAGGACAAGATGGAAGTCACTTCGAGACAACTACATTAAGTGCAAAAAAAGACAGCAGTTGCCAAGTGGCTCTGGAGCAATGCATCAACAGGAATGGAAATATGCTGCTGCGATTTCCTTCCTGAATGTATTTCTACAAAATCGAAGGTAATATTTGTAGTAATGTAGTAATTTGTAGTAATGCACTTCAAATTAACTTTGTAACAAAGAGTGCATATGACTAAAGTATGACTTGAAGTAGACTTTTAAAGGAACCAAAAATGAAAATTATGTCATTAATCACTCGTCTCACTTGTCGTTTCATCAAAAATATCTTAATTTGTGTTTCGAAGATTACGGGTTTGGAACGACATGAGGGCGAATAATTAATGACAGAATTTTTGGGTGAACTGTCCCTTTAATGGTAGTAAAAATTGTGTCCCTCTTTCTTTTCCCCAGTACAATCAGTAATGTGGATTTCGAAAACTATATGGATGGGTCGATCCATGAAGGTGATTTAGACACACAAATGACATCAGAAGAGGAAAGCCCAGTACCGGAGACAGCAGGGACTGAAATTGAAGAAGTTCTAGAACAGCCCCAGAGACCCAGAAAAAAAAAGAAGAGACAACCCAAAAAGTCAGAACACAAAAATTTATGAAAAACTTATGGACTTTTTAGTAACACCAACAGTGCCACCAAAACAACATGATGAAACGGAGCTTTTCCTTCTAAGTTTAGCACCTCAAATGAGATCTCATCCTGGATGACCTAGATGTGCAGAGTCAGGCACATCATGGGCCAGGTGTGCCGAGTTACCACACAGGACCACCACTGTTTGGTAGCTGGAATGCTCCACATTAAAATATTGTGGCACCCTCAGTTTCCTCAACATATCTTGTGCCATATTCATAGTTATAGTTCAATGAGATGTAATATATTTATTTATTTATATTCATAGTTATAATTCAATGAGATGTTATTTATTTATTTATTTATCTATCTATCTGTCTGATTGTCTGTCTGTTTTGCTTGCTTGCTTGGTTGATTGATTTGGAAATTGTTTCCTAATCCTGTTTTATGTTTTAGATTGCATACTGATACTGTTACTGCAATTATTTTTATTAAAAGTATCCATGTGTACATTACTGTGTTATCTTGTCATATGGCTCACATGGTAAAATCCATTTAATGAATTATAGTTTTGAAATAATTTCCTCTTTCTTCCAACAACATAATATTATTTGCTGTGTACTCATTCTGAAGTACTGCAGGTGCTTTTCCGGGCTTATTTGCAGCTCCTGAACAAGGTGGTGGTAAGCGCCAAATTGTGTCCTTTTTTCATTTAGAGGGTGTACCCAAATGCGATTGACTCTTTTGGGTTTTTTTTGTATTCTGTGACGTAAAAGTAGCAGTGCAGCAGTCTTTTTGTTGTTAGACAAAATTTGATCTGTTTGGGAAGAACAGGAAAAACACGGCATTCATACACAAACCTTAATATGTTACATAAGTTAATTATACACCCACATTTATGTCTGATGCATTTTTCTTGGCAACTTGGGAATACACAGCCCTGTATATATATATATTTATTTCTAGGACTATACAAACACACCATGGTATTATCTATGATTTTCTTTATTTTCATCAGATTAATTATTATATTGTACATTGTGCATTACAATTATCATTGTGCAATATTCTTTATTACCATAAAATTTAAAATATAAAAAATAGATATTATAAACTGAAACCTAAACTAAAATACAGTACATTTGTTTCATTGAAATAAAAACTTTACAAGGCGTTTGGTTACGTTTTCACTCAGGCTGGCTAGCTAACTTTAGCTAAACAATATTGCTACTATGTAACATAGTTGCCTAGACAACAGATACAACAAAACAATAAACAGACTTTTCATAACACAGATTCTTTTCATTGATTAACGTTAAAAACTATTATAAAGCTATACTTAAAGCTATTATCAATTAAAATAATATATTTAAAATAATAATAATAAATGAAGTTAAAACTCACCCATCTTGCAGCTCAGAACTTGATTCGAAATTGATCTGGCGCGTATAGAATGTGCGCGTCTGGTGTGCGATACCTCGAGTTGTCCTAGATGCGGCGCTGCGTTGCGCTTCTCGCCCGGTGTGCGACCCCCTTTACCCTCTTTGTGGAGGGTGTCAATGTTCGTCCTCTGGATCATTGCCAAGTCAGCAGTCTTCTCCATTATTGTGGTTTCAAAGAACAAGAGATACCCAGAATTTATACCGTAGTGATGGTCATTAATTGAAACTCAAATGTAAATATTCTAATATTTTGAGATACTGATTTTTGACTTTCATGAGCTGTAAACTTTAATCATCAAAATTAAAACAAAAAAACTTTTGAAATGTTTTACTTTACATGCAATGAATCTAAAATATATGAATGTTTCACTTTTTGAAATAAGTTACAAGAAAAAATGAACTTTTTCACGACATTCTAATTCATTGAGATGCACCTGTATATGGGGAAGGAAACTGTATGGTGCTTCCAACAATTTAGTCCAGGAGCTCCGGTTGTGTTATGGAGCTGACGAGACGTGAGACAGGCGGATCCATTTGCAAGGCTTTATTATTATACATGGTCAATACAGGCAGGGTCGGGCAGTAGCAAACAGGTATGGCAGGGGCAAGACACAAGAATAATCCAAGGGCAAGCGAGGGTCGGCGATCGGCGTACAATATCCAGAGGGCTAGGCAAAGAGAATAAACTAAGAACACGGGCAGGAATCAGAACACAGGAATTCAAACTAGGTAAACGCGTTGACTGTAGCTAGGCTAAACAATACTCGGCGGTGAGTGGCAGAAAGTCCAGAGTTTATATAGTGTGTGTGTGTGTGTGTGTGATTGGGTGATGGTGATTGTTTTCAGGTGTGTGCGTGATCAGTGCAGACAGCTGTGTTAGTGCAGTGGATGATGGGAAATGTAGTCCTTGAGTGATCTGTGACTGACTGTGTGATGGGTGAGTGACCTCTAGAGGTGAATGAAGAGAAGTTCATGGCTTGGATTTGTGACATAGCCCCCCCCCAACGAGCGGCTTCCAGACGCTCCTAAACAGTCCTAGGTGGGCGGTGGAGCGGAGGCGGAACAGGGGGAGGGACGGAGGGCCAGGTCCATGTGGAAGCCAGGGCGGAGAGGATGGAACTGGAACCCACCAGGGTGGAGCAGGCAGATCTGGAGCCCACCAGGGCGGAGCAGATGGACCCGGAGCCCACCAGGTCGGAGCAGACAGAACTGGAGCTCCCCAGGGCGGAGCAGACGGACCTGGAGCCCACCAGGGCAGAGTGGACGGGACTGGAACCCCCCAGGGCGGAGCAGGCAGGACTGGAGCCCTCCAGGGCGGAGCGGACGGGACCAGAGCTCCCCGCAGGGAAGCAGACTGGGCAGGTAACCCTGACAGGACCTGGAAGCAGAGGAGAATAAGGACAAACAACACAGGGAGAGCAGAGACAGACAACACTGGGAGAACAGAGACAGACAACACAGGGAGAGCCTTCACGATCTCAGGGGCCGTGCCAGGGCAGGACAGGAAATCCCAGACGGCCCCCGTAGCCATGACCGGGCCGGACAGGGAATCACCGACGGCCTCCTTAGCCGTGTCAGGACAGGGCGAGAGTTCATAGACGGCCTCCGTAGCCATGACAGGGCTGGACAGGGAATCACAGACGGCCTCCTTAGCCGTGTCAGGACAGGGCGAGAGTTCATAGACGGCCTCCATAGCCGTGACAGGACAGGATGAGAGCTCACAGACGGCCTTCATAGCCGTGACAGGACAGGGCGAGAGTTCACAGACGGCCTCCATGGCCGGGACAGGACAGGGTGAGAGTTCATAAACGGCCTCCATAGCCATGACAGGACAGGATGAGAGCTCACAGACGGCCTTCTTAGCCGTGACAGGACAGGGCGAGAGTTCACAGACGGCCTCCATGGCCGGGACAGGACAGGGTGAGAGCTCACAGACGGCCTCCATAGCCGTGACAGGACAGGGCGAGAGTTTACAGGAGGATACCACCGACACCTCTGGAGGTTCTGCAGCTAACGCCGCCACCTCTGGAGGTTCTACGGTGGTAACCTGACCGGGTGAGAGTATATTGCTGGGCGCCACCACCTTGCCAGGGGCTGAGGCTCGCACCACCGCTTGGGGAGGTTCTGCAGCAGATGCCTTCCCCTGGGGCAGTACAGTGGTGGTGTATGTGGCCCAAATGCAACATAGTGCGATCCCTATCATGGGAAGCGCCTCAGACAGGGAAATCAGTTCAGAAACAGGAGAACCGAAGTGAGTGGATTTGGGGATACCAGCAGTGCGTACAGACACCAGCTGTGCATCCCTCACGCTGGATATCAACCGGAGAACTTGAAGGACTGACCTTGAGTCTCTGGGTGGGATAGGTGCTGGCTGAGGAGCTGAGACGTGAAGAGGCTCTGGCTGAGGAGCTGAGACGTGAAGAGACTCTGGCTGGTCAGCTGTGACGTGGTCTGACTCTGGCTGGTCAGCTGTGACGTGGCGAGACTCTGGCTGGTCAGCTGTGACGTGGCGAGACTCTGGCTGGTCGGCTGTGACGTGGCGTGACTCTGGCTGGTCGGCTGTGACGTGGCGAGACTCTGGCTGGTCAACTGTGACGTGGCGAGACTCTGGCTGGTCAGCTGTGACGTGGCGAGACTCTGGCTGGTCAGCTGTGACGTGGCGAGACTCTGGCTGGTCAGCTGTGACGTGGCGTGACTCTGGCTGGTCAGCTGTGACGTGGCGTGACTCTGGCTGGTCAGCTGTGACGTGGCGTGACTCATGACAATCAACTGTGGCTTGGCGTGACTCTTGACGATCAACTGTGGCTTGGCTTGACTCACGGAGATCACAGGTGGCTTGGCTTGACACGTGATGATCAACTGTGGCTTGGCTTGACTCACGGAGATCACTGGTGGCTTGGCTTGACTTGTGATGATCAACTGTGCTTTGGTTGGACTCGTGATGATCAACTGTGGCTTGGCTTGACTTGTGATGATCAACTGTGCTTTGGCTTGACTTGTGACGATCAACTGTGGCTTGGCTTGACTCACGGAGATCACTGGTGGCTTGGCTTGACTTGTGACAATCAACTGCGCTTTGGTTGGACTTGTGACGATCAACTGTGGCTTGGCTTGACTTGTGACGATCAACTGTGCTTTGGCTTGACTTGTGACGATCAACTGTGGCTTGACTGGGCTTTTTAACATAGGCCGTGACTTGACTTGGTTCTTTAACATCAGCGGCGACTTGACTTGGCTTTTTAACATAGGCTGTGACTTGACTTGGTTCTTTAACATCAGCGGCGACTTGACTTGGCTTTTTAACATAGGCTGTGGCTTGACTTGGCTCTTTAACATCAGCGGCGACTTGACTTGGCTTGTGACTGGCAGCAATGACGCTACGGGGTGTTGTTGTGGCCGCCATTTTGTGAGCGTGCTCTAGCGCAGCTGTGATCACACAATTGGGTGCGGTGTCTCATTCCTCCGCGACCCCCACAGTAAACGAAGAGCCAACACATAGCAAAGCATAGTCCAGGAACTGACTGAGAGATGAACGGGGACCCTCACGGGTTAGCTGTGATTTCAGCGGCTGATTAATGCCCTCACAAAAGAAGTCTATGAGTACACAGTCCGGCAGATCAGAAAAATGGGCGAGGTCTAAGTATTCTTGTATATACTCCTCAAGTGGTCGCAAGCCCTGCCTGAGGTGTAACAAAATTCTTGCAATGTCCATACCTGGCCAATATCCACTAGAAAAGCCGCTGGATCCTTTGTTGGCCGAGTATTCTGTTATGGAGCTGACGAGACGTGAGACAGGCGGATCCATTTGCAAGGCTTTATTATTATACATGGTCAATACAGGCAGGGTCGGGCAGTAGCAAACAGGTATGGCAGGAGCAAGACACAAGAATAATCCAAGGGCAAGCGAGGGTCGGCGATCGGCGTACAATATCCAGAGGGCTAGGCAAAGAGAATAAACTAAGAACACGGGCAGGAATCAGAACACAGGAATTCAAACTAGGTAAACGCGTTGACTGTAGCTAGGCTAAACAATACTCGGCGGTGAGTGGCAGAAAGTCCAGAGTTTATATAGTGTGTGTGTGTGTGTGTGTGTGTGTGATTGGGTGATGGTGATTGTTTTCAGGTGTGTGCGTGATCAGTGCAGACAGCTGTGTTAGTGCAGTGGATAATGGGAAATGTAGTCCTTGAGTGATCTGTGACTGACTGTGTGATGGGTGAGTGACCTCTAGAGGTGAATGAAGAGAAGTTCATGGCTTGGATTTGTGACAGGTTGGATGATGCACGGCTTCGACATTAGAATAAGCTCCGGAACTACAACCCCAAATCAGAAAAAGTTGTGACAGTATGGAAAACGCAAATAAAAAAAGAAAGTAGTGATTTCTAAATTTACTTTGACTTGTATTTCATTGCAGACAATATGAACACAAAATATTTCATGTTTTGTCTGGTCAACTTCATGTCATTTGTAAATATACATTTACATTTACATTTATGCATTTAGCAGACGCTTTTTATCCAAAGCGACTTACATTGCATTCAAGTTACAGTTTTACATTTTATCAGCTCTTGCTTTCCCTGGGAATCGAACCCATGATCTTGGCGTTGCTAGCGCCATGCTCTACCATTTGAGCTACAGAAAATATACATCCTTTCCTGTCATTCAGACCTGCAACACATTCCAAAAAAAGTTGTTGTAAAGAAGTATATACTGTATATATATAACAGTTAGTTCTGATCCTCGAATCTGACTGACAAGATACTTTTTCTGTTGATATTTAACCTGCGTGTTCTAGACGGGTCTCAGTCAGTGCAGTTTCATTGTTGCACCACACGGTGGCGGTAAGAGACTGTCTTTGAGTGGGTCTTAAACCGTTCATTCAACTACACGTTCAAAAACGCTGATTCATTCGAGATATGTAATGTTATAATGATATGTAAAGCTGCTGAAATCATTTTAACTTTGAGCACCACTTTTAAAGGCTCAGCCGACCAGCAGAGCGTCGATGCTAAGACAGATTTCACTTTCCTTGGACATGACAACCTGTTTTCACAAATATACATGACTCGGCCTGAAGGACAGGCTCAGGTAATCGTACGCGCTCAGTCGATCGCTCTCTCTCATTCGCTGTCTGTTTAGGCTTGTTAAGTGCAAATTTACTGAGCCTCTGTACAAATCAGCATGGTACACATTGTTATCATTACTAATATTCAGTATATGCACTAAGTATAAAACGAGAAGGGCGTAACCTTAAAAAAAAAAAAAGAAGGAAATATCGCGGTTGTTGCATTCCTCTGCGGTTATGCTCATCAATAGCGCGGTATTGCGATTTTGCGGTTATCGCGACAGCCCTAATTATGTGCAGCTAACATTTATTTTTTATATACTTCCCAGATATGACTGAGTATTGGACTACCACAGAGGTGTGCCAGTGGCTTGATGAAGTGTCACTGGGGCATGCGAAACCAGCATTCATCGGTCAGTAGAATGGAATGGAATATGCTTTTCAGTGCTCATATTGTCCTGTTAAAAGAGCAACACATGACAAGCTTTTAAAACATCTTCAGTTGTACCACGAAAATGAAAAAGGATTTTCTGTGACATGTGGAGTGGATGGCTGTCCTCGTGTATTCTCCAGAGTGAAGTCTTTACAAAATCATTTAAGACGTAATCATAAATCCACTGGCAGAAACCATTCTGAGATTGCTGATCCAGCAGTTCCTTTGAACCCTGTTGTAGAGGCGCATCCCGTTGACTCTGAAGAGAACAGTGGAGTGTCACTCTCTCAGTTTGTGGACAAACTTACTGAAACTCTTCAAAGACATTTGGCTTTGTTTTCCCTAAATCTTCAAGAAAAGCATGCAACACAGAGAAGTGTGCAAACAGAAGTAATAAGTGAAGTTGAAGCCTTGTTTAATTTTTTTCAT
The DNA here is from genome assembly GCA_023376895.1 of Aspiorhynchus laticeps. Classification (NCBI taxonomy): domain Eukaryota; kingdom Metazoa; phylum Chordata; class Actinopteri; order Cypriniformes; family Cyprinidae; genus Aspiorhynchus; species Aspiorhynchus laticeps. Next base: position 37,479,047 of record CM041805.1, on the reverse strand, counting down.
CAAAAATATAAGGACATCTTTTGTAAATGTCTTGACAATTTAAATATTGACATCAGGAATCCACTGTTTTCCTTTTTGAGTGAAGATGATTTTGTTGAACATTGCTTCAGTGCTGTTAGCAGTACTCATAAACTTGATCGGTATTGCGCTGAAAAACTGAATTTGATCGAACCAGTTGAGTACGTTCTTGGTGTTGACTCACTTGGAAAAAAAGAAACCTTCCAATATATTCCACTCTTGGACATTTTGAAATTAATTGTCAGCGATCAGTTAACATTAGAGCATATTTTTGAAAGGAGGGTAACACATCTTGATTCACTAACAGACTACAGTGACGGTGCAATTTACAGAAACTCAATTTGGAATAGTGAAGACCACTTTTTCAGAATTCATTTGTACAATGATGAGTTTGAGGTTGTGAATCCAGTTGGATCTAGAAGACTGCACCACAAAGTCTCTGTATTTTACTTCACTCTGGTGCTCTTTCATTCCCCTCTAATGTTTTTAAAAAGGTTGCCAGCCACCACCAGTGTTTTTGATGATTTATCAAATTTTCATGACCCCCACAATATTTTGTTGCATGAATGTCTGCACAAACAATATTTCAAAATAAACACCAGAGTTTCTGCTTTAAAAAAACAAACAAACAAAAAACTAATATATATATATATTAATCACATCCAAAATAAAAGTTGTGTGTGTGTGCTGTCTTGTACAAGTCTTGGTTAGCCTAACGCATTACACGTAGAAAGTTTTTTTTTCTTTTTTTAAAGAAAGCGAGACAGAATATAGAAAAAAGAAACCTAGTGTTTTTTTGTTCTTTTTTTTAAGAAATGAGTAGATAGAATAGAAAAAAGAAAGCTAGTGTTAATTTTTCAAGAAAAGCTAGCAGTTAGAGAATAAATATGCAGTTGATAGAGGGTCAAATGTGTGTGTTTTTTTATATAAAAAAAGAAAGAAGACAGATAGATAAAATAGAGAGTGTTAGAGGGTCAAATAAAGATGGAAGAGATGTGTTTTTAGCCATTTCTTGATGATGGCCAAGGATTCAGCTGCTTGATTGAGTTGGGCAGGTCATACCACCAGGTGGGAACAGTTTACATTTACATTTATGCATTTAGCAGACACTTTTATCCAAAGTGACTTACATTGCATTCAAGTTACAGTTTTACATTTTATCAGCTCTTGCTTTCCCTGGGAATCAAACCCATGATCTTGGCGTTGCTAGCACCATGCTCTACCATTTGAGCTACAGGGAAGCTTCTAGAGGTGGGAACAGTTAATGAAAAAGTCTGTGAAAGTGATTTTGTGCCTCTTTGGGATGTACAATAATGCGTCGTTCACTTCAGCTTCTAGAGAGCACCCTGCAAAAACAACAAAAAACATAGAAGCCCAATAGAAACCATTACAGAAATTCTAATGGTTTCCATTAAAATACCATTATAACCCATTCGATTTTTTCCAGTAAAACCATAACAAAATTCCTTTTTGTAGTGTGTTTTGGGCATTTTCCCAATAGGATTTAACATCCCACCAATAGAATCCATCACATACCAGTAGACACCATTATAGTTTCCATTAAAACCAATACAATTCCCATTATAACCATTAAATCCATTACATTTTCTATTGTGTTTTGGGCATTTTTCCAATAGGATTTAACATCCCACCAGTAGAATCCATCACATACCAGTAGACACCATTATAGTTTCCATTAAAACCAATACAATTCCCATTATAACCATTAAATCCATTACATTTTCTATTGTGTTTTGGGCATTTTTCCAATAGGATTTAACATCCCACCAATAGAATCCATCACATACCAGTAGACACCATTATAGTTTCCATTAAAACCAATACAATTCCCATTATAACTATTAAATCTTCTACTGTGTTTTGGGCAGGTCTCTACTGTTTCTTTCAGCAGTCTGAAGGTGGTTCTGTAGGCAAACATCAATGCCTTGAATTGAATGCGAGCAGCTATTGGTAGCCAGTGCAGATTGATGAACAGAGATGATCTTTTAGCCTCATTAAAGATTAACCTTGCAGCGATTAATTGTAGAGGTTTGATGGAATTGGCTGGAAGACCTGCCAAGAGAGCATTGCTCTTGTTCTGTCCAGACTCGACTATTGCATTCTTCTCATTTGAACGAAATGTATTTAAATATGTATTTCACCAATACTTCAATCCTCTATTTTAGCGCTCGCGTGAACAGGACTTTTATTTTGGTTTGGCGACGTGACGCCACAAGGCTGCACCGCGCTCCGGCGTTTGTTGTGGTTCGACTAAAGAAAGGTTTGTTTTTAAGGTTTTAAATCGATTTAATCAATTGTATAGGTCTCGCAGACTCTGTAAAATGGCTTCATTATTATTGAATGTAACGTAATACGTTTTCTCACGTCAGTGCATGTTATTCTTTCAGTGAGTAACGTTAAAGCGCTCCCTGTATGTTTATCATGCATGAACGAGTCAATTAACACACGATTATCAAAATGATTTGTGTTTTTGAGTCGTGCTGCTCAAAACAAAACAACACATGTGTATCGACAACGTTTACAAACCAACTGCAAGTGTTTTCAAGAAAGTAGACTTTTAAATGTGAGCTATAGAGCAATAAATACGAGTATAAACCGAAATTAAGCTCTGACCTGTTTTATTAATTTTATTGAGCTAGTTTTGAGTGTTTTTGGTTATTAATCTCTCGCATAAAAATATTTAATTTTATTTTAAATGACATAATAAGTTTGATTAAGATATACATCATTAAATACAAAAAGTCTGGCTGTGCTTAATGTGTACATGTGTGTACCCTTTAAGCACACCCCTGTTCCCATTAAGCTCACATCGTGTTTTATTAAAAAATCTTGCTTATTTTAAGGAACATTTTTAAAGAATAATTGAAAAATGTTTTATTTGAAGTACACGAAGTCAATCCAAAAAAACAAAACAAAAACCCCCACTAAAATCAAGCAACAATTTGATCAGTTATATATTCATAGTGAAGTGTCTTTTAAGCACACTGCGTTCAGCTAAATAACGCGCATTCAAAAATTAAATAAAACATTTAATTCATGGGGATGAACACAGAAACAATGCACATTTCTGTGAGTTTGTTGTGATCGGAAGGAAATTAAAGTCTGATAGTGTGTGATCCTCCGTCGTTTAGTGTTTGAAGGCCAGTGCTCCTTTGTGACTATTTACAGAGTCGTTAAGTGTATGATGCCTGATTCTAAGACTCCTCTCTGAGCTCCTAATTTAGCTTAAAAACATCAAACTAGGAGTCTTAGCTTAAAAGTGATTCAGGACCAATCTGAGAGCAACTCTGAGCGAGGAAAAGACAAACACTGTTATCTTAGTGAGGAGGCGGGGCTGACCCCGTTGCTAGCTGTGACACAGTCTTTTGAAGACTGTGATTGGTTGGTTGTCCAATAAGGAAATAAAAGAGCGCTTTTAAGAGTAGGGTTTATTATAAGCCTTCACTTTGAAATTACAGGCTTAATTTTAACTGTTTTATCTCTCTCTCTCTCTCGCTCTCTCTCTCTCTCTCACACACACACACACACACACACATTATATATGTATATATATTCTTTATTTTTTATTTTCCATGCTGTCATACTTAACGTATTTCATAGGAAATGAACAGCGACATAATAAGGCTCTGAAAGGGCTGTAACAGACCCAAATCATCGCTGCTGCATAGTTGCATTTTTCCAGTTGCCAAATATGTTAATGTAGTTAATGTAGTGATTACGTCCATTTCTGGCGCTATGGCATTTCAGCGCGGTGTCAGGGATGTTAACATGTCTTTAATAAGATCTGTCACAAACATGATCCCTGCACGATCTAATGTGTAGTGTCTTATTAACTCACTGTCATGCATTGTGTGCAACACATTTCTTCTCCCTCTTCATGTTTCGTTCATTTTCTCCGCTGCTAATATTTTCGATACCGATACCTTGAGTTTGATACCAGTTCCTGAACAATACTTTTTTCGATACCAATTTTATGAAATCAGCTTTAACAAGATTACATTCTCTCAAAAAACTTTGGTTTTATTTTTTTCAGCTTGTTGACATTTATACAGACTCAAAGCCTCATCTCCTGAGACACTGCACAAAGAAATATATCCAACACAATAAATCAGTGCAAATAATTTTAATAAAGCTCAAATAGTTTTCAGTTTACACTCGTGCATGTTCGTTTTAAAACGCATAGCTCAGACAGAATCATCATTTCTATTCATTTATTCTAGGTTAAAGACTTCAAGAAATTGAAAATCTTTATCTACTTTCATAAGTGGGTGTTTTATTTTCTTTCACCATATGTTTTATTGTTATTAAATGCTGTGTTGTAGTAGGTCTAATTATTTGAATGCATAAAAACTACTTAGTTTATTCAAATTTATTCTTAAAATAGCCTTATGAAATATTTTAGTTTTCCTCAGAAATTCTGTATCTGGTTTTCAAATGAAGGCATAAAACATTAATTTAATTTATCTTTTAAATTATTGAAAATCAATAATTATTTATTTTGGCAAACAAAATTTTACTATTAAAATTAAAACATGGAAGAAATGTTGTGATCATTACTTAAAAAAAAAAAAAAAGTTTTAATAATTTTAATAGTAGCCTAGTAGTAGCAGTATGTACACTCTGCTGAACAATATTAATATATTTCTGCTGCAGTGTCTTCCAAATTAAACCGAACTTTTATTTTGACGGGTTGCCGTGAATACCTTACAGTTCTGTGTGTATATGATATGATGCTAGTTTTACTCAAATCAAATGGTAAAATGCTCATGGAGTGACTCTCAGAGCAGTTCTGGAGATGTTGTTCATGTGTTTATGTCCTCATTTAGACGCAGACGCTGAAATCACCGCGAGCGCGCTTCAGTCTGTGTGTAGTAAACGAACCCGCGCGATGTGGAGAGCAGACTGATCCATACGCTTTCGAATCGCTCTCGCGGATGTCAAACACTGATCGATCAGCGCCGCGTCGCTTCTAGTCAAACACACCTAGTGCTGCAGGCTTATTGCCTCACTGATGTTGATGAGATTAACCCCTTAAGTATCGAAATTTGGTACCGAAAGACAAGACGTTTTTCGATACTCGGTGGTATCGAGGCAATTTGGTCGGTGCCTAAAAAGTATCGAACTCGATACCCAGCCCTACTTAAAAGTCCTCGTTCTTACTCCTAACAATTTTGGACCTTAAAGGGACAGTTCACCCAAAAATGAAAATTCTGTCATCATTTACTCACCCTCAAGTAGTTCCAAACCTGTATGAATGTCTTTGTTCTGTTGAACACAAGGGAAGATATTCTGAAGAATGAGGGAATCAGAGCAGTTCTGGGGCACCATTGACTTCCATAGTATTTTTTTTCCTACTATGGAAGTCAATGGTGCCCCAAAACAGCCTGGTTACAAACTTTCTTCAAAATATCTTCCTTTGTGTCCGGAAGAACAAAGACATTCATACAGGTTTGGAACTATTTGAGGGTGAGTAAATGATGACAGAATTTTCATTTTTGGGTGAACTGTCCCTTTAAGACCTCTTTTAAGGGTTAAGATGCTTTCTGAATTACTTTTATCTTTACTAGGATCTTTTCTTTAACTTTAAGAGGAAACACCCACATTTCTAAGAAATTTCTTAGAATTTTGTTACTAGGAGCAACTCTTAGCACTAAGATCTTTCATGAATACTGGTGTTTTAAAAAATCTGTTCACATTTTAAAAGTCATGTAGTGCATTCCAGCCATTAGTTGCTTTTTTTCTGGACAGATACGACAGGATTCTGATGGACGACATGCCTCTTTCATCTTTGGCCATAAACTATAGTTATGTCTCAATTTTGTCATCTTAAAGCTGTTAAAATAAGTTATTAGACATTTTATAAAGATGAACTTAAAGTGATAACCATCAGTTAACATTTAAAGTCTGTTTATGAAGTATTTAGATGTTTAATGTGGAAGAGCTTAAAGAGAGCACACTGAGCTTAATGGGAGCAGCAACAATTTTTTATAAATAATCTAGGTCATGTACTAAGTTCATACATATTTTAATATGAACAACTATTATTAACAATATCTATGAAATTATACTTTTTCTTATTGATGTCACACTGAAGCTGTGATTTTCATAGTAGTGCACCCTTTAAGCTCACCTTACAATAATATGAAATCTTAAAAAATTACAGCACTGTAAAATGACAGACCAGCAATAAACTGTCAATTTATAATATTATGGATGTAAAAGTACAAGTCAGTAAAGCATGTCAAGTAATATATTAGCGTAGCACACAATCTTATACAGCTAGTCAGCTTAATTGTATTCTGTAGCATCTGCGCTGTGTTGCTAAAACTATATTTTGGATCTAATGTAATTATTTCCCACATCCACGTTCCAGGTTATAATATGCAAAAGTTTGAACATTAATCTCTTAATTTTACAGTAAGTAGTAAACTTACCCAAAATAAAGAAAGAAAGTATACACAAATATATGTATATATAATGCGCACAAATATAATGCACACACTTCACACACTATTATGGTCATAAGCAACTGTAAAAAGGCATGTCTTAACACGCTTTTTAAAAATATGAATACTGGTTGACTCTCTCTCTTCATTTGGAAGGCAGTTCCAAATTTTTGGAGCATAGTGACTAAAAGAGGTACCGCCAGATCGCTTAACCCTCTTATGGTCTTCGTTACCTGTTTACACTTATGGTCTTTGGGGTCAATATGACCCCAACAATTTATAGAGTAATTGTAAAAAATATATACATTTTTAATAATACAAATAATATATCATTTTTTTTGTTTACTTCTCATCTATACATTAATGCTGTGTTTTGGGAGATATGAAGTACTTTTGTACCTATTTACTGCAAAATTCCTCAACTACACCTTTAGCTTGCATGTGAAATATTACATTTTTATGAAAAAATCACTTAAATTATGATCTAAATTTAATTTAAGTTGTTTCTGGATATTGATCTAGGTGTTAGGTGTAGAAGTGTGCCATCTGCTGGTTAGATATAAACCTCACAGGATTGCAGTTTAAGAAATAAATAGTTTTGACCAGCAGAGGCAATAGAGAGCCATTAATTTTACTAGATGTGGCCAACTGCTCTATCACAACTTTTGTGATACATTTTGTGAATTTATATATATATATATATATAAACATTAGAAAAGACATTAAAAATAAATATTCTTTCAAATAGTAGAATTTTTGTAGTTTTTGATGCATTTTGAAATGCCTTTTTTTTTACAAAATGCCACAGAAATTTGACAGAAAAATGCCACAAGACGCACCTAAAGGACAAGACATGGAGTCAGATTGTAGTTTCATATTATTGATTTTAATGTGTAAAAAAAATCATAATTAACTTCAGAATGCAAAATAAATTAAATAAATAATATGTAAATAAAACCAACAGCAATATGCAAAAATGAACAAGATTGAAGAGTGAACATCAAATAACAATACCATTTTTTACAAACACATTCTAAACACTGAACATAAAAGCAATAACAAGTTACAAAAAATATGTAAAGCGCATGGTAAAACAATAATCAGTCCACGCACATCTGGCACAAGAACACTGTGTGAGCAGCACAAATGGCTCTTTTGCAGTTTGCGCACTGCTTGTCAGTTTTCGAATCCTTGGCCCGTGGACAAACCTGACACCTTTTCCGCTTTGATGCTGGAGGTTCAGTGGAGGGCCCTGGATTGTTGGACGAATCCTGTTGTCTCTTCAGGATTGCTGCAGAGGCTGGTGTACGAGGCACATGTTGTCGTCGCTCCATGTGAGGGGACACCAGAGCTTTCCCCAGCTCTTCTAGAAAGAGCCTCCTTTTGTAATTCTTCCCTCTCTCCCATGATGGATTGACTTCTCTCCAAACCACAAAGGCATTTATGGCCGAAACATCATGGATTGTAGAAAAGACAACCATTGGCCAACGATTTGTCTTGCACTTGCAGCTGTAGCTTGCAACCATCTGCAATATTTCACACACACACACAAACAAATTAGTATATCTGCTGGAAAAAGAAATACCAATCACTATCTCACCAACTTTGAAAATTAGCTAAATAATGCATCAAATAATAAAATTTGTAAATACCTTGTCAAGGTTGTCAACTCCGCCTTTGCAGCGATTGTAGTCCAAGATCACCTCTGGCTTCTTGTCCTCCCTGTCACTGATTTTGGCATCCTTGTGACATGTGCTCATGAGCAGCACATTTTTATGCCTTTTGGGGCAATATGACACAAGACTGTGTGTCTCCGTGAAAGCAAAAATAGACGATAACGCAGCTCTGTCTCTCGTCGTCAGAAGGGCAGGTGGGAGTTCAGGTTTATTTTTGCGAACTGTACCAACCATGGTCAACTTCCTTTTCAGGAGCTCCTGGCCAAGGGCATACGAGGTGAAGAAATTATCACACGTAACTGTGTGTCCCTGGAGACCAGTGGTCAAATCAAGGACCACACGCATGCCCTGATTTTTCTCTGGTTGTCCATCTCGAGGCTTGCCGGTGTACACTTGCATGTTCCATGCATAGCTCGTCCTAGCGTCACATGCTGCCCAGATTTTCACTCCATATTTCGCCGGCTTACTAGGCATGTACTGCTTGAATGAGCATCGACCTCGAAATGGCACCAGGCACTCATCCACTGTAATGTCTGGACCAGGGTTGAACATTAGTGGGAGACGCTCAACCCATACATTCCACAAATCCCGAATTGGTGCCAGCTTGTCATTATCACGGCGAGCAGGTCTTGTGGCCCTGTCATCAAATCGGATGACTCTTGACAAAATTTGAATCTTTTCAGTGGCATGACAGCACCAAAAATTGCACGCCCAGTTTCAGCCTCCCACAAACTGGGCAGGGCCTCATTGTTGGAATGATAAACTCCCGCAAGAATGAGCAGACCAATAAATGCCTCCATATCTGTCCAGTCCACATCCCTCCAGTCAGCACCATAAACACGCTTTCCTTCCAAATTTGTCATCTCCACTAAGATGTTTTGGATCCTTGATGGAAAGAATAATAGAAAAGATAACTTTATGTCCTCAACACGAGAACATGCGTACCTGGTTGTTCCAGGTGTCAGCTTTGTAACTCGTGCAGCTGAAGCTCTCCCTGGTCCCTGTGGAGGTGGAGTAGTAGACCAGGTTATTTGCCCATTTTTAGAACTGAAGGTTTGGCCTTCATCTGCCTCCTCACAGTCCTCCTCCGATGCCTGGTACTCCTCTTCCAACCCTGTGTTGTCTTCAGGGGGATTGCAGTCCTCTGTCTCAGAGTCCTCTGCTTCAGATTCTTCCAGGCATGATTCAGTTTCGCTGGAATCCAGCACGTAGTCCAGTGTCTCGAGGAGAGTGTACCTCTTTGCCATACTGCCAGCACAGAATGAACTGTGTGCAGGACACCAAAGACCCTCTTTTATAGCTTTTGCGTGGGAACAATTTCTTTGTTTTCAAAACACCAATCCAGCTCTTACATCTCAACGTAAACTTTCTAAAGTGGAAAAGGTCAGTCGTCTTTTATCTCTGTTTCATCTCTCTTGCTCACTCTGCATGTGAGTGTGCATGTGCATGCATTAGATCTCACTCACACATGTTCTGAGTCTGTGGCTGATTTCATTAGCCAAATTTGATACAAATGATCTCTGTGGCAGTCATACGCGTGTGTGCGTGCTATAGGTATCACTCCTTCATATTTTTGTTCTGCATTTATGGCTGATTTTATTTACCAAATTCTATTTAAATGCTGTCTGTGGCAGTCATACCCGTGTGTGTGTGTGTGTGTGTGTGTGTGTGTGTGTGTGTGTGTGTGTGTGTGTGAGAGAGTGTGTGTGTGAGAGAGAGAGAGAGAGAGAGTGAGAGTGAGAGGCAGTGCATGTGTCTGTGTGTGTGTGTGTGTGTGCATGCATTAGGTCTTGCCCTTTTATATCTTTGTTCTGCATTTGTGACTGAATTTCTTTGCCAAATTCTATAAAAATGCTCTGTGGCAGTCATACATGTGTGTGCTTGTTTGTGTGTGTGTTTGTGTGTGTGTGAGTGAGCATGTCTTTTCTACATCACATTTATGCCCTAGTCCCAGGCCTTCATTTCTGTGTGAAAATTTTTAGATTTATGCCAGATTTATTGATATTTTTTGACAAATAAATAAAAAAAAAAGATGAAAAATCACATTTTCCATTCATTTTCAAAGTGGGGTCATATTGACTCCGAAGTCCATAAGTGTAAAAAAAATTTTTTACATACCTTCAGAACAACCGAATCAAGCCCAGTTTTTTTGTGTGTGTATAGCTAGATAATGTAGGAAAAGTCACAATTTTATTCCACTGAGATGAAGGGAACCATTTTTATTTATTTAGAAAAAGTCGATTGGGGTCATATAGACCACAGGGACAGATTGAGGGTTAAGATTTACTGTGTAATATGCTAAAAGGCTAAATTTAGGTCTCGTTTCCAGAATCACACATTTAAATTTCCTCTACTGAAAGAAAGCGAGATAGGCTAACAAATAAAAGTGTAGTCTGCACAAAATTGTATTTGTTATTTTATTCGTCTTGTCAAGAGTCTTTTATTGACAGCAAAATGTTAAACGAATTGTGTCTTAAGACACAAAACTCGGTCTTAAGACACAAAATTCGTTTAACATTTTGCTGCCAACACAGTAGGGGAAAAAAAGTCTCACAGAGAAAATAAATATGTAAAAAAATTGTATTCCTTATTTTTATTCGTCTTTCAGGATACAATTTGTTTAACCTTTACAACACAATACGAACAATTGTCGCGGAGCCAAAATAAAAAAAGTAGGTTGTACAAAAATGGCCTATTATAATTGTATTCGTCTTGTCAAAATACTAAATTCGTTTAACATCTTGCTGTAAACACAGTAACCTAGGAAAAGTGTCGCAGAATAAAAATAAATAAATAAATAAATTCGACATCTGTCATTTAATATTATTTGTTATTTATAGGCTAAGAAACATAAACAAAACAGAGTTGAAAATTCTCGCGCATCCACACTTTGCTCTCCTCTTAAATATCTCCAAAACTAAGGAGATGGTTATTGATTTTAGAGCAAAAGAACAAAGTGAAATCCATCATACATTAATTAACGGGGAGCAAATTCAGATAGTAACAAATTATAAATACCTTGGTATAATGTTGGACAATAAACTTAGGTGGGATGCGTGGACTGACTGTTTAAGTAAAAAGCTGCAACAGAGAATGTACTTTTTAAAGAAATTATTGTACTTTAATGTTGAAAGCAGAATATTGTTGATGTTTTATGGGGCCTTTATTGAAAGTATTATGACATTTTGTGTGATCTGTTGGTATGGAAATGCCTCTGAAGCTCAGAAGAGGTCACTGGGGAAGGTGGTAACAACAGTTAGTAAATTGTTAGGAACAAAATTAGGGAGCATAGAGAGTATATATAAAGCTGCTGCGTTTTATTCGGGAATTTAATCCCGCGTAGCAAGAAATCTGGTCGGTCCCACGGTTCCCGGGACAGCCGAGGGAATGCAGACCTCTAATCAGAAATATAAGAAGGTGTCAGGTTATGTAATGCTTTATACACTAATGTAAGAATCTTATAGTCAATCCTTTGATGCACAGGTAACCAATGTAATTCCATTAAAACCGGTGTAATATGTTCTCGTTTCTTCAATTTCATTAATACTCTGGCTGCTGCATTTTGTATCAATTGCAGCTTAACCATAGAACCCTTAGGTAGACCAGTGTACACAGCATTACAGTAATCAAGTCGAGAGAATATAAATACATGAATTAGTTTCTTAGCATCGTTAAAAGATAAAAAAGTACGAATCCTGGCAATATTTCTCAAATGATAGAAACATATTTTTGTAACTTGATTAATATGAGACTTAAAACTCAGATCACAGTCCAAAATGACACCCAAGTTCTTTACCTCTTTCTTAGATTGTAAAGCTAGGGAACCCATTTCAGCTTCAATCCTCTCCCGCTCAAGTTTTTTACCCACAACAAGAATTTTGTTTTTATCTATGTTCAATTTTAAAAAATGTGCATTCATCCATTTTACAATGCTGGACAGTTAGACAATCTTTCTATTACAACAGTGTCTCTGGGCTCAACTGAAATATATAATTGTATGTCATCAGCATAAAGATGGTAATTCATTTCGTATTTCTGAATTATGCTACCCAATGGAAGCATATATAATGAAAACAAAACTGGCCCAAGGATAGAACCTTGTGGAACACCATCTAAAATGTCATGATTCTTTGATGTACAATCACCTATATTCACTGAAAATGTCCTTGCTGTAAAATATGTTTTGAACCAATTCAAAACATTACCTGAAAGACCTATAAGTTTTTCCAGTCTGTTTATCAGAATACAATGATCAACCATGTCGAATGCTGCACTTAGATCCAGAATAATTAAAACCGATGCTTTACCTTTGTCTGTATTTAATCTCAGATCATTTACTACTTATAATAATGCTGTTTCTGTGTTATGACCTTGTCTGAAACCTGACTGATATTTCTCTCGAATACTATATTCATCTAAAAAGGATAAAAAAATATTTTTTCTTTTTATAATCTGAGCTCAAAAATGAAAGTGTGCTTAATGGGTACGTGAGCTTAATAGGTACGTTTACCCTTATTTAAGTCCATTAACTTTTACTCGGACTGATTTCCTGATTGAGATGCACCCAGAGATTAAGTTTGTATTATAACATACTTATTTATTTTTCTGTTAATCTTTTCTCAACTTAAACACAGAAAAAGTCCTGCTGAAGCGACTGAGATCCAGATGACACTATTATAAAGATGGCATTTATTAAAGAGGAGAATGAAGACATGAAGATTGAAGAAACATTCAGAGTCAAACATGACGATGCTGAGGAACAAAGAAAGATTGCATTTATTAAAGAGGAGAGTGAAGACATGAAGATTGAAGAAACATTTAGAGTCAAACATGACGATGCTGAGGAACAAACAAAGATGGCATTTATTAAAGAAGAGAGTGAAGATGTGAAGATTGAAGATAGTGATGATGATGGATTAGGTTGGTTTTCATTCTCAAAGCTTAACTCACTCATTTGGTTATTAAAATGTCTTAAAGGACACTTAAAGGAACACTACACTTTTTTGAAAATAGGCTCATTTTCCAACTCCCCAAGAGTTAAACAGTTGAGTTTTACCGTTTTCTAATCCATTCAGCCGATCTCTGGGTCTGGCGGTAGCACGCTTAGCTTAGCATAGATCATCGAATCCAGTGGTGTAGTGGTGCCTGGAGAAGTGGGTATACTCTTATTTTATGCCCCCCAATTTTTTTTATTTATTTTTTTAACGGCCCGGCAAAGGATGTGTCATAAACAGTGACATGTAAAACTAGTCATTAACACTAGTTGCATATTTAGTTCACTACTGTAATATTTGCACACTGTCACTTAACTTCTGCTGCTTGAGTAAGGATCGTTATGAAAGGAATATTATCCACAGAAGAGGTGCAAATTTTGCAATAAATAATTAAAATAAATAAATAGGCCCTAAATATATAAACAGACTGCAGCAACTGAAATTTTGTCAGAACCTCTAGTAACTTACATGCCATTTTGTTTAGTTGTCTGATCAGAAGTGTGGGAGAATTGTGATCTCTACTTGAAACAAACAAAAAATCGTGATTATCAATCATTTCAAAAGTGCAGGGTGACAGAAATGTCAAATATAATCACTTTTTGTCTAACTTTTTTTACGATTATTATTTATTAATAATTCCATCTTGCTTTTAATTGGCTGAGAAATCAATTACAATAACCGATAATTTATCATAATTTTTCCTGTATTTTCCTCATGACAATTTTATGATTTGTTTATATACAACATTTTTTTCACAGAATAAGGCAGAAAATATATAGATATATATAGAATAATATAAAAAAAATATATATATATATTGTAATAAATGCTCTCAGTTAGCACTGCATTATTCAGAATCAAATGTTTTTTATTAGCCTACCTGGAGATGACTTGAAAAACACACAAAAACTATATAATGTCGCAATCATGTGTTTACTGTCTTCACGTTTCTATTTATTTGGCTTAGCTACGGTAGCGACAGCTGGATTCTTGCACGTTGTGACTTGTAAATTAGTAGCTACTTCTATGAGGCCGTTTGGGACTTTCTGTGCAAGAGCACCATCCGGCTTCAATTATAAATGAAACATACACTGCGGGAGAGTGTTTACGTCTCGTTCCTGACCGCATCACTGTCTTTACTGGATGTTTTTAGGGAATATTTGCATTTATTCACATGCGATTGGGATTCGTTACTCATACGCTGGACTGTCATGATTTGGCTAGTGCAGGATGCATCAGAGGGGATTTAGAAGTGGGTATACCGAACGCTGACTGATAAAGAAGAGGGTAAACACCGTATACCTTCGTATACCCTCCATTACACCACTGATTGAATCTGATTAGACCGTTAGCATCTCACTCAAAAATGACCAAAGAGTTTCGATGTTTTTCCTATTTAAAGGGGACCTATTATGCAAAAATCACTTTTATAAGCTGTTTGAACACCGTTGTGTAGCCGCAGTGTGTTAAAACAACCAGCCTATAATGTTAAAATCCACCAACTCATTTTTTTTATAAAACCAGTAAATCATGAACAGTTTCTCCAAATGAGCTGTTTCAGATTCTCCCTCTGTTCATGTCACCGAGGGGAAAAAGTCCCGCCCATTTATGACGCTCTCTGCCCTATTAGCATAAACACAGCCCTGAGTGAGAAGCTGGGGTCTGCCATTACTGGAGATATATACACTGTCAGGACCAAAGAGGCTTTACAATTGTTGTGTTTTGGGATGCACTAATGAACATAGGAGTCTCCATAATCTCCCCTCATCTGAGCCGAGGACACTGTGGTTAAATTTCATTTTCAAAGGAAATCTCCTGGAAAAATCGGTAACGTCCCCTAATGAATGAATGAATGAATGAAGCATTTATATAGCGCTTTATTGTGTATTGTTGTACACCCAAAGCGCTTTACAATCATGTGGGGGGTCACTCCTCAACCACCACCAGTGTGCAGCATCCACTTGGATGATGCGACGGCAGCCACAGGACAACGGCGCCAGTGCACTCACCACACACCAGCTACAGGTGGAGAGGAGAGAGAGAGAGATAGAGCCAATCAAGTGGATGGGATTATTGGGAGGCCATGATTGACAAAGGCCAGTGGAGGGAATTTGGCCAGGACACCGGGGTTACACCCCTACTCTTTACGAGAAGTGTCATGGGATTTTTTTTAATGACCACATAGAGTCAAGACCTCGGTTTAACGTCTCATCCGAAAGACGGTGCTCTTTTGACAGTATAGTGTCCCCGTCACTATACTGGGGTGTTAGGACCCACACAGACCACAGGGTGAGCACCCCCTGCTGGTCTCACTAACACCTCTACCAACAGCTACCTAGTTTTCCCAGGAGGTCTCCCATCCAGGTACTGACCAGCTCAACCCTGCTTAGCTTCTGTGGGCAACCGGTCTTGGGCTGCAGGGTGATATGGCTGTGGGCTTATGCTTATGACTTATGATTCCTAACACATAGCACTGCTTATGCCGGAGCTGGAGCTCTTGAAGCTCCGCCCTCTTCTCCGGGGGCAACAGCACTCTCGCATTTAAAGCAACACACTCAAAACAGCATGTTTTGGCTCACACCCTAAAACTTGCAATTTTAACAAACTGTAAAAAATTTATCTGTGGGGCATATTGAGCTAAAACATCACATATACGTTCTGGGGACATCAGAGACTTATTTTACATCTTGTAAAAAGGGGCATAATAGGTCCCCTTTAAAACTTGACTCTTCTGTAGTTACATCGTGTACTCAGACTGACGGAAAATGAAAAGTTGTGATTTTCTAGGCCGATATGGCTAGGAACTACACTCTCATTCCGGCGTAATAATCAAGGAACTTTGCTGCCGTACCATGAGTGCAGCAGGCGCATTGATATTACGCAGCGCCTGAAAGTAGTCCCCAGCTATATCACAACTAGTTACCTAGCTGATAATGGTCTAATCAGATTCAATGGTCTATGCTAAACTATGCTTAACTCTTAGGGATTTGGAAATGAGCCTGTTTTCAAAGAACGTGGGGTGTTCCTTTAAAGCTGCAGTCCATAACTTTTTTGTGTGTTCAGAATTTACAAAACTTATATAATAAGTAGTGCTGTCAATCGATTGCAATTTTTTTACTAATTAATCGCACATTTTTCTGAAATTGCGATTAATCCCACCTAACATTAAAGTTTTTAAATATACTTTTATATTGCAAAAATTTCACATTCAATCTTCAAATTAATGTACAAACAACATAGTATATATTTTTTTATATTTGTTTAATGGCATCTTTATTGTTATGACTGAAGGCCAGTATCACTGATACCAATTAATACTGATTTCCCTATTAAAATGTTTCCCCCTAATATTTAACCATTGACTGTAGCATTCAACTTTACATTATAATTAAGAGCTATCAATTTTAACATTTTATTAGACTTTAAAAATATATTCTAATTTAAGTGAACTTAAAACAATCTTCACATCAACCCATTATAATAAATGTCATATTTATCTACCTGTGCCCCTCAGCAGAAATATGCAGAAACTGAATAAAGTTGTCAAACACACAATTCTAAACTAAATACAGATAAATGCTTACAACTATAAAAGTTATTGATTTCCTATTTTTTTTCTCTTTTGTTCTTGATGAACGGACATCACAGCAGCTGGTTATTAGGTTGTTTTGGCTACTGTTTCTTTAAGAACTGTCGCTGCTGAACATGACGCGGATCTGACACACATCGTATTTTCTCTCAACTCACCTTTTCTGACTCATTTCAGGTCGGACCCATTTCAGTCTCTTCTAATGAACTGACCAAGTTGAATCGAGGGTGTTAGATGAGTGCTGAGATGCTCCAGGACAGTTTGGAAAACCATTTCAGAGACACGTTCTTAATGAAACTCATATATGTAAGCAATATTCACGATACAGCACGGCCTCGAGTACCTTATTGCTTTTATAAAACGGTTACTACACAATAAAAAATATTACAACCCAAAATTTATGAATTGAAATGTTACTTTTTAGAAGCAAGTTCTTTAAATGCAGTCCTTCCGCTAAAAAAAATAGTTCCTGACAGTAACAGTAAACGGCAAGAGAATGTTCCGAACATGCCTCTCATCTAATTGAGCTTAAATAAAAACAGAGAATAGGCGCTCTTATCATCCGCTGTGTCTTTTTTTTAACACCATATACAGTATGATATTTTCCTCACACACATACATCTGCTTATCTCATCTGTTTTCCGTCTTTTAGTTTTAAAACAGACCGATTCGCGGCACAGCGCGAGTTTGCAAGTGTCATTACAGTGTAAACTGATGGACATACAGAATCATACCTGAAACAGAAAACTAATAAATTCAGTAATATTCCCTCCTCACTTCAGAAACTGTAGTCTTTCACACAGACGCGCGTCGCACACACACATCAAAACATCTTCATGTGAGAAGTGTTTATTAAGATGGGGGAAGGGCTGGGTCTCAAAATCAAAGATGAAAGATGCAACATAACGGCAGCAGGGGTCATTCATTCTTCATTAAATAAATAGCAAACAGTTAATTCTGCCGGAATACATAATACATTAAACCGTTTTGATGCTATTGATTGTTTATGTTGCTAAGGGTGTTGCTCAGTGATACACAGAACGGTTGGGTGAAGCGGTCATAGCCGTGCTGTATCGTGAATAAAACACAGCTGCTGACCAATCAGAATCGAGGAATGAAGCCAACCGTTTTATAAAACACATTACATGCACGCACAGTTTTATGACTGCTTTAATCACTTTTTTGGTAACTTAACTGATCACAACACTGAATGCTCGTAGTTTTTCACGATTTTCATATGAAATGATACAGGCTATGCGCGCGCCGGCACCTTTGTGCGTGTATTGAAGCGCATGCGCTGCGAGCACCGTACAGTTTCCACGCAGTGTTGCCAATTTAGCTCTTTTGTTGCTAGATTTAGCGACTTCCCCACCCCTTTTGAGACATTTTTCAAAAGTTTAGGGACAAATATAGCAACTTCTTGGACAAACCATATCTAAGTTCTCATCTTGCCCGCTGATCTCTATTCATCTTAATATAGATCAGTGAATTTGGCATTATGATGTTATCTAGTGACATTTAGCTACCAGTTTTAGCTACTTTCAATTGAAAGCAGTTGGCAACACTGTTTCCACACTCATTTGACACGCGCCTGCCGCTGAAGTGAAGTTGAAGCTCGCGTCTGAAACGTCTCCTGTTTGATGTGCTCGTAAAGAAGTTATGCGACTGAATAAATGCACTTCTTGTCAAGAAAAAAAGAGACAGAATTAGCAGTTATGAGTGGGGTGGCCAACCCTAGGCCCCGCCCCTGTGTTAACGGCTTTAAATAATTTTAGCACGTTAAACTGAAAAAATTAATCGCCTGCATTAACGCGCTAATTTTGACAGCACTAATAATAAGCAAGTAGGGGTATGCCATATCATATCGTGCCATGCCATATAATTTACATTTTTACATTAGGGGTGTGCGATATATATCGCCTGCGATAATATCGTAATTGTTGTTTTAACAATGTGCAATTTGACAATATCGAGTATTTTGCAAAAACCAAACAAAACACCTATAGAGTGCACGCATATATTAGCCTACGTGGTGATGAAGCGGGTTAAATAGTGCATGTGCGCATTTAGAGTGTGTTATGTTTCAGTCTATTCAAATGCATTAAGAATGATCACAAAATTCAAGATATGGGGGCAGAAAATGTATGTATTTACGTTTCATATAGTTAAAATCACACGAAGATTGCTGTGATATTGATTTTATACAACAGTTCAATAAACAATGAGTTAATATTAAGAAACTTACTTTTTAGACACCATATTGCCTGTTTTTGCTCCATTTTGCCAACAAAAAAATAATTCCAAACAGCTACAGCACTGTTTTGTGTCTCTGAGCTACATGACAATGTTTAGTTCCTGAATGAATCAACCGTTAAATGATTCGGTTCAGTCGCTTATTACCAGTGACTTTCTGGCACCTACTAGCGATTTTTAATTTCACATTTAATGTCAGTTTTCAATGTTTTATGTTTAAAATGTCAAAAAATTATGCATTTGTAACTGGTTAAAGCACTCCATGTCTCTCTGAGCTGCATTAAATAGTGTGTAAATACATCTAAATGCCACTTCAGATGCAACTTCTGCAAAGATTAATTTTGATGATACTGGTTTCATTTGTTTGGTAACAGCCTAAATGTGTTTTATCTTAATTGATTGATTAAATGTAACAATTTGACTCAAAAGATGTACACTTTTAGATTTTTTTATATTAAAGGTAAAATTCAATTTAAACTTAAATTAAAAGATTAATTAATCACTGATGTGAACTGACCTCACAGAATATGAAGATCAAAAACTGCAGCCGTCCACGGTAGTCAGATATCAGCACAATAACACACTCTGCAAAATATCCTCTAATTATTGTTATCGAAAAAATCTAAAAAAATATCTATCATTTTTTTTCAATATCGCACACCCCTATTTTACATGTTAAAATGTGTCATATCACGATAATGATATTTTCTAACTAAATGTTAGGCAGCTGAAATTATTTGACCGAAAATAGCAAAAAAAAAAAAAGAAGCTCATTCGGTGTTCGGCCGAATAAGCAAAAAGTCTGAATAAATTGTAGTGAACAATAATGCCGGGCATACACTGTGCGATTTTCGTCCGATTTCGAGCCGAATTCTGACTCGTGCGACTGTTTTTTGAGTCGGGCCGAATTTCAGCTTTGTCGTGCGTCGTTCGTCGTGCAGTGTTCGTTCAGTGTACAGGGGGAAACGAGAAGCGATAAGTCTCTCCCGACAGGCAATCGGACGGTCGGATGAATTTCTGACATGTCAGAAATTTTGGTCGCTCCTCGTGAGGTTATCGCACAGTTGAAGCAGAGCTACGAAGCGACTGCCCTAAACTCAGTGCTTTTTCCCTCACTGCGCCTGCGCGGAAATAGAACTTTAACCATTTAATCTTTATTGCAGCAAGAAAGAAAAGGACAAGAGGGAGATTTTTGATAAAATAATGTTATTATCACGGGAAATGGGAACCATTGTCCATCATTTTGCAATTAGTGATAAAGACAAACAAGTCGCAAAATTATAAATATTTCAGTTTTAAACCATGAAGGTGAGCCAGTGCATACCACACAAACAATTTGCAAACTTCATGAGCGTAATGCCCTGAAGAAGTTTAAACTCCAGTCAATTCATTAAGCTACAGAAAGTGAAAGTAAAAACTGACCGAGCTTTCGGCATCTGTCGCTGCATAACGACACATTCTCTCAGAGGAGACGAAAGATATGGGTAGTATTGGGTTTTGTCTTAATTTATTTTCTAATATATATATATATAATCCCTTATGGCTGATATAGTGAAAAAACAACAACAACAGAATCTAAGTATTTCGTGTTAAACAAGTTGTTTTTGGAATTTCCTTGTCTGTAATAAAGGTTTTATTTTCATTGACTGAATATATTCATTAAACTGTTCATTCGGTGTTCAGAGTCCGGACATAGGCTAGATAGACGGTTGAGAATTTTAATTATAGGCCTGTTAATTGTGGAATATATCTAAATGTTTTAAATAATCTAAATTAATCTTTTATTATCCGCGCCTTAGTTGTGTGGTAAATGCGCAATTATTTCGGGCCAAATTAATTGTAGTAGACCTATACATTTAATAATAAAACTACCATAATAATAATAGTAATAATTTAATACATTCATTGAAATGCCAAATCCTCAGGATATCACCAATATTTTTTATTTTTTTCCAAGTTATCTCTGGCTATCGTCCATATACGGTGTCATCATCGTCTACGCAAGCGCAACCCACAGTTGCCAAGTCCGCATATCGCGACTTTGGGCTTCTTTTTTTATAAAGTTGAGGGAAAAAATCCCTGGTCGCGGTTGCGGTTTTTTGGGCTTATTTAAAAAAATATGGTTGCTTGTTAAGGAAATCTGACAAGCCATTTCGTTTCTTTATTTATGTTCGCCTTATTCTCCAATGCATTGATTGACACTCTGTCTGCTCGCAGTTAATAGCCAACCAGTGCAATAATATAAGTGCTGTAGAGTAATTTGCCATATGTTCTGCCCCCTCAGTGGAGAAAAATCACATTCAGAAAGAAGACGCGTGACGCTGTAATCCAAGCGATGATAGAAGAAGAGGTAGAGGAGAGGGGTGACTTTCTTTTAGCCTAATTCTTTACAATGTTTTTGTAATGTATAAATTATCACTGGCTATAATAAAAAACAAGTAGTAATACTGAGTAAATACATTTGGTTTGAATAGCCTGGTATGGCATGATGTCTTAAAATGTATTTATTTTTTTAACATTTAAACTTAGACCACATTATTAGATTACCTTTTGACTTCATGAATACACATAAATGACATCTTAAGGATTTAAAAAAAATATTTTTATAATCTTTTGAATAATATTATATAATATTTTCTTTTTTAATATAATATATTATAATTTAATATAATATTTGTTATATTTTTCTATAATATTTATGTGGCATTTTGTTTTTTATGTCATTTATTTGATAGTTATGTATACATTATTTTATTTTAAATGGAAGAAAAACCTGTTTTTGACCTCAGAATAAAGCACGTTCCCTCTGTATATGGCTGTAACGAGCAGTTTTGTGGTGCTTGGAATTCTTTATAATTAATTAAAAACAAATATTGCCACATTGATGGCTCAAGAAGGTATAATTGTTCAAATAACACATCGTTTCATTTTAAAATATATATATAAAAAATTATAACCAAGTGTTTTTCAAGTGTAATATTTCTGTAAAGGCTAGGGACAGAAAAATTGACATTTCCATAGAATGACCCCTATATATTTTAGGCTATAAATATGTGGCTCATTTATTGGTAATAATTAACTAAATAAATAATATTGATGATAATAAATCATAAAAAAATACTGGGCTTGTTTTTGAAGCTGCGGTTGCTTATTTGTCTCGCGAGAGTTGGCAACAGTGAACCCGAGTATTTCACACGTATAGTGAGAGCACATAAATCGCGCTCGACAATCGGACCGTATAGTGAGAGCACATAAATCCTGAGCTTTGGCTTGCGATCTTCTCGTACAGTGTGAGTTGATACCTTGCTGAAATCGCACGGAAATCGCACAGAAATCGCACAGTGTATGCCCGGCTTTACGTGACGTGATCAAATAGAGGCACGCACAAATGCAGCAAACATGACGGCAGCGTGGAAGCATTTAAAACTGTCAGAAAAAGACAAATCAGTACAAGCACCGACAGCGAGAGACTGTTTAGCACTGCATCTCATGTCTTCCATGAGAAGAGGAAGATGTGGTTGTTGCTGGTTACTGTATGATGATTAAAATCACGAATTGGCCTTAAACAGTTAAATACACTGCAGAATGTTATGTTTTCTAATACACGCATGAATTGCATGTATTCAACCAGCGCTGCAGAAGTAATTAACAGCCTTAATTACTGTTAGTAGCCCTCTCAGTGACTGCTATGAATACAATCCTCCTTGCCGATACATTTCCATCCATGTTAGGCTGTTCCTCTCTCTTGCTGTCTGAAAGAGCCCATCTTAATCCACTCATTATTCCAGCTTCAAAAGTTTACTTGCTGTCATAGAGACAGATGACTAATGCAACTTCGCAGTTTTGTTTTTCATTTCGAGTCAACTTCGACTGTTACGTTTACCCTTTTAAACTATAAAAACGATACTTTTTGTTGGTTGTAATAAAGACTCAGAGCAACTTTTTTTTAGCAAAAAACACAGAATTTCTGTTTCTTTTCAGAACTTTACTGCATGCGTGTTCAATAACAGGTGTGTCTCTTCAGTTTTGTTTCAGCTTTTTTTCACATCACTCATGAAGGAATCCATGATCACGGTCCGCTTGCAGTACTAACATTAACTTCACCGCGCTCTGCTTTTGGCGGCTGAGGTAACCGTAACGCGTGTTTCTTCCACCTCGGGTCTTGGGTCCTCCGTGAAGACCTCTACTTCCTGCGGGTTTCCGTCAAAATAAAAGCTCCATCAACTAGTGATGTTACGTTCGTTCTTTTTGAACGAATCTTTTTGGTGAACGAATCGTTCTCGTTCACATAAGCCATTGACTCATATTTCTCGTTCACTAAAATTCCTCCCTTCAGAGCAGCGTGGCGCTGTTAGCTCTAGTCTGTGGACTGTTTCATCCGGTCAAAGACTGACTAAACCTCGAGCCAATAGCATTCGAGTATGAGATGTGACAGAGCATGTGATTTGTTGAATGTAGTGAACGAATACGCCCTTCACTGACCGAGTTGCTCTGAACGAGAGAGAGATCTCGTTCGTGAACTAGTTGAATGAACTGGTACATCTCGTTCGTGAACGTAAGAACCAGTTGTTGAACAATAGTGATGGCGCACAGGTTGAGCTTGGCTCGTGTAGTTTGGCATATTTGCAACAAAGAAAGAAATTTACATTTTACCATTGTAATGAAAACTGACCCACTACTGTGTTTTAGACTTAGTTTTGTGGTATATTTTGCACTTTGAACAATTTACCTGTTTTTATTTACAATTTACTTACAGTTTACCGTACAGAGTACTGAACGAGTAACGAGAGAGATCTTCAGAGAATTGTTCAAAGTGCAAATACCACAAAACTAAGTCTAAAACACCTAGTGGGTCAGTTTTCTTTACAATGGTAAAGTGTAAATTTCTTTCTTTGCTAAAAATATGCCAAACTACACGAGCCGAGCTCACCATATCGTTCAACAACTGGTTCTTTTCATTCACGAACGGTTGTTACTGAACGAACACGCCCATCACTGACCGAGGTGCTGTTTTGAGTCTGAACGAGAGAGAGCTCTCGTTCGTTAACGAATTAAATGAACTGGTACATGTCGTTCGTGAACGAATGTGTGCGGGTAGGTCGGTCATTTGAGTCAGTCTCGTTCAGCAATCAGCAGAAAGTGGATGCAAAGCACAGTTACTGTGCACATACACTTGTTTATATATTCATATTTAACATACAGAACATAACTCCGCAACATGTTTAACATCCGAGATTTATGAATGTTAACGTCTGACCAAACAATTAAAAATGTTAATTATGCATTATTAAGATGTTTTGGTCATCTGAACCATTTATTTAGACTTATTTATTTAATGAGTAGATTAGGCACACATTTGAATAAAGCCAAATCAGTTTTTTTGTAACAAGTGTAGTACGTTCGTTGAGACATAATAACACATAATACACTCTTTTTCGCCACCTGCTGGCGTATTTATGTAATATGAAGAAATGGTCACTGAACGAATCAGTGAGCGAATCTGAACGAATCATTTTAGTGAACGAACTGAAAGTGAACGAATCTCTTGAAAGAATCAAAGTTTCCATCACTACCATCAACATTCATAAATGTTAGTATTGCAATTTTACTGTTGTTCTGTTAAATAAAATTAAAAAGTAAGGCAATAATAATTACAATAGCTGTATTAATACAGTTATTATAGCATTCACACAGTGTTCAAATTGGGATCTGTAATATTTTCTAATGTTTTAAAGGAATTCCATTCTGCTCAGCAAGGCTGCATTTATTTGCAAGCCTGATTCAAGAAGAGGGTCTCAAAATGGCCACAAGATATTATTTTATTAATCGCCAATAAAATGTTTGATTTTTATATAAATCACAAGAATGGTGTCATGTAGACGCCCCTTTAGGCTACGTCTTCCTTATTTCAGATACATCTGAAAACAGTTTTCGTTTTAAAACTTTCATTCACATTAACATTTTCCTAGTTTCTCATCCACACTGAAACTCGAAATTCGCTTTGCTGCACATGTGTAAAACCTCACTGAGCCAATACAGACATAACAGACAAGTTCACACAATTTCTGATAGGATAATTTTATTTATAGGATTACCTCATCATTCACTGACATGTCAATGTTGTGCTTACTCATGTTTGATCTAAAAAGCGCCTGCCCTCATGTTTTGCCGCAGGACAGCAAATTTTGGGTTAATTTTCTGTTATATGTAATGTAAAGAGTGTACAAAGTAAATATCTTTAGCAACTGTGTGAATATGAATAGCACATAACAGGCACAATTACCGGTATAAACATGGATTAGTACAATACGTGTCACATGTCAGGATCGGTATCGGCTCCGATCCGGTCATATTCTGCGGATCGGGTATCGGAGAGACGAGACCGATCCAAATCCGATATTGTGTGTATACTAATATGTGTTATTGTTAAGCCCCACGAAAGCACAAAAACATTATAAAGCACCATAAAGTCAAAGTCCAAGTGTTCTGAAGCCGTTTCATAGTTTAATGTGAGGTAACGTTACATATGAATATTTAAGTCGTTAAATTCAAGTTCATGTAAACTCTTCTCTCTGCTGCGGCTGTCTGTCATCCTCCATTCAGCGTTCAAACTGCGTGTTGCGTTCGTTTACTACAGTCAAAACAATGAAACTCTCTTCAAGAGCGCTCAATAACTGAGATTTAAAACCGTTAAAAGAAAAGGCTAAATAAACTATCGCGCAGATTTAATAAGCTACGCATCAATATCTCTTCCCTCTGTGCTTTGAACTCTGGAGCTGCGCGCTGTGACTCATTCTACGGGATGCGCATAAGAGCTTTGTAAGCTCTGTATTGGAGCTTTTCGTATTATAATACTTTGGCGCAATGAAATATTATTTATAGCGTTTCTTGTACTGTCCTATCAAGGCTATTAATAATCTAATGTATAGCACAGTAATGGAGGCAGGACTCCTCTATCATATGTTGCTGCCTTCATTACTGTGCTATATATTTAAAAGAAATGTCTTTTAATTTTGTAGTTTATATTTATAAATAAATACATTTACTTGTTTTCATTAATGTATTTTACAACAATGCAAAGAGCAATGTGTAACATTTTACCAGATTTAGTCCTTCACATATTCACTTTTATTTGTTCCCCACTAATGTTATTTCACTAAATGTTTAGATTTTATAAAATTGTGCACTCATGATTTTTCTAGAATAACTTTTGCTGCTAAATTATCCACTAACCTAGTTTATAATACTATTTTTGTCATAGATTATGAATGGGCCTGTTTACACCTGGTCATTTCATGCATTTTTTCTGATCGGATATTTATCTGATTTGTTAAAACGTTTCCATTTACACTTGGCCACATAAAAGTGTCTTTACAAAACGGATATAAATCCGATCTTCAATTCCCGCGCTATATTTCAATTTAACGAAGTTCACGTCAACGAAATCAAAAGCGCTGCATTTTATTAATTAGCAGCTCATTTCAAGATCAAAGACTGCAATAGGAGAGCGTGCGGCATCAGCACTGGAAAGATATGTTTGTCTTATACTTTTAATGAAGATGATTGTGTGTTGAGCGTCTGTGACTTACTTTCAGTTTCATTCGCGGCAGTTTGAGCGTCTGCTTGCTGAAGAGATGCTCAGCTACTCGTCCGCGGCGATGCGTGGTGCATTAGCGCAGTCATATCTGAATGTCATATAGCCTATAACACGGTCTCACACGTTTATTATTTTTACATTTTGGGAGGAGTAAAATTCACGTATGTGGTTTCAACAACCAGATGCATTTACACATGTCCAGTTTCGTCTGGAATGCGGCCCAGACCTCCTCCTGAAGTGGTTTGAGCGATCGGATTTATATTACAAAACTCATGAAGTTACCAGGTGTAAACAGCCCCTATATATTTTTTCATGTTAGTTTTCATTAAAATGAAGTTGTCTAGTAGATTGTGTTTAACACACAAAAGAGTGACACAGAAGTATAGAAACTCTACATTGATTAAAAAAAAAAAAAAAAAAAACGGTGCTAGGATCGGATGAAAAAAAAACAAAAAAAAAACCTGTGCTAGAATCGGATCGGAATTGGCCGATACTCAGACTTTTCTGGATCGGATCGGATCTGAAAAAATGGTATCGTTGCATGCCTAGTCACATGACTAAACAATAGGGGTGGCACAGAACATGTATACGTCCCGAACCGTCACGGTACGGACATCTCGGTTCGGTGCATGAGGCCTTACAACGAATACAGGCAATTCACCAATCCAATCCAGAAGGGGGCGCCCGCAGTAATAGAACGCTGTTTGATAACCGCCAGCAGAAGAACAGCGAATGCCATGTAGCGCCATACGTATCCCTTCTAGCCTTAACCATGAGTTGCGCCCTTGAAAACAAAGCCCCCTAGACAGTGACCATGTGCTGATTCTGAACGCGTCTCTCACTGATAAGGGAGTATACATTAAAGGCTTGTGCACTCAACTGTTTGCGAAATGGGGGTTTGTGCTCGTGTATCCTACCTCTCTCATTCGGCACAAATCCAAATATTCCATTATATTTCCATATTTGCGATGTAACGTATCTGAATGCTAAACTATTATTTATTATGTAAACAATAGGCTTTGTACTTAAGTCGCGTTCCAATGGTGACACAGAGGCGGTCGCGCTGATGTTTGGCTCACTGTATTTTATTTTGATAAAGTACCAACTGTTCTGTCAAGTTATTAATGCTGGAACTGATGTTTGTTTTGTTGTTGTTGTTTGTGTGCGTGCGCACTCCGGCACGATCACTGCATCTGTTTCCTTATACCCGCAGAATCAACTTCAAATACTTATTGTCTTATTAATAATCACTGTATAAAGGTCTGCTTTTGTGTACACTCACAATGAAAACAAAACAGTTTTACACTCTGACATTGCTTAATAAATGGCAGATTTGGGCCATTATTGTTCTCTTTTCTGCTGTTGCGTTTAAACAGGGTTTAACTTGTATATCTCTTTTTATCCTAGACCTGATGGCAATAATAGAGGAGATTCAAAAGCAGTCTAAGAAACGGGAGCAAGATCAATGTAAGGAGCATGATTTCAGTACTGGAGAAAAAACTGAAGAGACTTCCCCACAAACAAAAGCTCAGAAGACTCGAATTCGTCGTCGTCTCATCTGTTCAGAGTGTGGAAACTCTTTCAGTAATCGAACCGGCCTTAGAACCCACATGAGGATTCACACTGGAGAGAAGCCTTTCACCTGCCCTCAATGTGGAAAACGTTTCACTCAACAAGGAAACTTTCAAGCACACATGAGAGTTCACACCGGAGAGAAGCCTTACAGCTGTGACCTGTGTGGAAAGAGCGTCTCAACACAACAAAAACTTAACTATCATATGAATGCCCGTCATGTCCGCGATAGGTAGAGGTGGAAAGAGTGCGAAAATAATCTACTCAAGTAAAAGTACCATTACATGTAATTAAATTTTTCTTAAGTACAAGTAAAAAAGTACCATATTAAAAATCTACTCAAGTAAAAGTTAAAGGTAGCTCATTTAAAATTTACTCCGAGTAAACATCACTTTTTACTAAGTTACATTTTAGCAGGGGGAAGGAGGAAAACGTACATAGGCCTATAACTCTCAAACTACTTGTTTTTAATTAAAGGAATCAGTTATTTAGAATAATAAGACATTTTGGCTGTTACCAGGCAAATTAAATCAGTATCAACAAAATTAATCTTTGCAGTGCAACTCAGAAGCGTAATCTGAAGTGGCATTTAGATGTATTTAATGCAGGACATAAATGCATTTAACTTGCAGTTACAAATGCAGAAATAATGTTTTGATATATAAGACAAAATGTTGAATACACATGTTTGAAATTATATTAAAATGATACATTAAATGTGAAATTAAAATTGCCAGTAGGTGTCAGCAAGTCACTGTTTATAAGTGAGTCATTGCGATTGAAAAAAATCTATGTAATTATGCTGATTTTTGAAGAGAAATGTCTCTTTGTGTGATATTGTTTACTATATGAAATGTTATGAATATATACAATTTCTGCCCCTATCTCTTCAATTTTGTGATCATTCTAAATGCATTTTAACGGACTGAATCACGAAGTGAAAGAAAGCAGCGTCAAAGCGCATGCACACTAGTCTAATCTACTAGACTGCATGGCACTCTGTAGGAGTGTTTTGTTTTTGCAAAATACTGATAGTCAAATCGCACATCGTTAAAACAACAATTACGATGTTATCGCAGACAATACAGTATACATCGCACACCCTACACCACTGTCTTTTTGGCTAATTTGTGCAAAACCATTTGCTGAACTGCCAGTGCTTCATTTTAACCACCAATGCAACGATGCAAGTATTTTACCTTACCTTTACATGCTTGCGAAGAGGTGATGTCGAGATTTTACAGTATAAGCTGCTAGTTTGGTCTCTCTATAGGTGAACACAGCTTACACAGCATAATGGAGCATAAATATGGCCAGGGGTTCACTTCCTTTCCTTGAGTTCAACTTCAGCAGAATACGACGGGGTTTCATCTTCAGCTGGGTCTGGACCATAATGCCGGTCTTGTCCGTCTGCATCATTCTTGAGATTTTAGCGCCTATTTGTTCTCTGCCCATTATTTACTTCAGTAGTTCCCAGGGAGTGATTTTTTTTTTTCTCAGTAAATGATGTGTTTTAAAATGAAGCCAAGTACAATACTTCAAACAAAATATACTTAAGTAAAAGTACAGATTTTAAAAATGACTTTAAAAAGTAGAAATACACAAAAAAAAGCTACTCAATTACAGTAACGCAAATAAGTGTAATTTGTTACTTTCCACTTCTGGTGATAGACCGTTTTCATGTGATCAATGTGGAAAGCGCTTCAAACATAAAGCATCATGAAGATTCATTCAAGATTGGTGCGTTTTACAGGTCGTTGGTGTGGAATGAGTTTAATAGACCCAAATCACCTCAGGAATCATGTAATAATAACCCACACTGGAGAGGATGCTTAAATGTGTGATCACTGAGGAAGGGGTTGCACAAACAAAACATCCCTTAAGATTCACATGATAATTCTCACTGGAAAGAAACCTTTCACTTTTGGAAACGACCGATGACAAAAGAGAAAATGATTCAAGAATATGCCTCTGTTTTTATGGGTTTGGTGAGTTTCCTGGTGTTCACCACATTCATGTTGATCAAAAAATAACGCCAGTAGGGAATGGATGCAGGAAGATTCCTCCAGCTATAATAGACTGACTAAAACCTACTTTGCTAAAGTCATAACTCCACTGCAAGATCCAAGGCTGATCTAGACCGAGCTAAAACGCCTCATTAAAACATGCCCCCACATGTCTACATCACGATGTTGAAATATTTGCGTAATGTCCAAATGTTCACGCAAAGAAAGAAGAGACACTGTGTGTTTCTAGGCGAAAGCGAAAGCACTTTATTTGGCCTTCTGAAAGTAGATGCATTTAGGAATCATTAAAGGTGCTGTATGTAGGATTTTGACTCTACTAAAGCATAAAAATACCATAATATGCTTGCAGATATTTAAGAAACATGCTAAGTTAACATACATGTTTATCTGAAAAACAATGCTATAGTTAGTAATCCTTCTTTGAAAATGTGCGGTCCGGCCCGGAATGTCTGTGTTTGTTATGGTCTGTGAAACCCGCCCACTGTCAGTTTACCCAATTGTATTTCGGCAACCCAGGTTGCCAGTTGGCGGAAAACGCCGCTTATTTCATGTCATTCATGGTCATGTGCGCCCGTTCCTGTTGGTGTCGTTAATCTGGCAACCTGCGCGTGCATCAAGTCTGAGGAGGAGGGGTTGGTGAAAAAAAACGTCTCCAATATTTTGAATTTGGACTGCAATACCTAGTTCAACCGCTGGGTGTCAATCCTACATACAGCACCTTTAAGATTATTTACAACAGAACAGCACAACCCAGATGTTTAAATTTGTGCAACGTATTTTATGGAGGACAGTTTTGTGAACCTAGGAGAGTGAATCAGAATCAGCGACTATGTTTTTTATTAGTTTAAGTATTTGCTATTGACTGTTCAAATGCGAAGTTTTGCGCATCGTGTGTGTGTGTGTGTGAGAGAGAGAGACACAACTTCTTAATCAGTCAGCTGTCTTAATCGCGCCTTGTGTACTGCAAACACATACGAGCTTCATCACTGTGTCTGTCACATGACCCCTCTCGGGCTTGAACTGATGGTAAAACTAAAGACATTATTAAAGTACTATTCTTGAATCATCATTGTTAATCTGGCATCCTGCGCATGTGTCAAGTCTGAGGAGGAGGGGCTGGTGAAAAAAAACGTCTCCAATATTTTGAATTTGGACTGCAATACCTAGTTCAACCGCTAGTACAATCCTACATACAGCACCTTTAACTGTCGTAATTTATTTTGAATGCTGAAGCTCGCAATTATGGAAAGGGGCGTTACATTTCCGACGCGTGCTTGTGGTGTTCGGCCAATCACAACGCATTGTGTCAGCTGGCCAATCAGACCAGACTGTGCTTGTCAGAAGGAGGGGCTTGGTAGAAAATGATGTGTTTGAGAGAGGCGGGGCATAGAGGACCTACAATAATGTACAGTATTTGAAAAATAATGTGTTTTTTGAACATTAAAGCATGTCAACATATTCTGTCACACCAAATACACAAAATAATGATCTTTAAAATAACATTATATGACCCATTTAAAAACAAGACAAATATGAGATTTTGTTTTAATTTGAGTACCAGCAATCGGTCATATTTTGCCCTCAAAGATATAAAAGACGATATTATACAAGGTCAAAAATATTGTTCTGTGTGAAAGTATATTGGTACTTACTATGACGTTCCTTTTGAAGCAACTGTGTCTCTAGTGCAACCTTATTCTTCATTTAAGCTTGAAGTTCTATTTGTCCCCTCAATTTTTTGTTTTTATAACTCGTAGTATTTAATCTTGTGTTGTAGACTTCTTTTATAAAGGGAATGGATGTCACCCTGTGCCGTTTGCACAGAAGACATTGAACTCTCAATACATGCCTCATACAACAAAAATAAAAAGGAAAATGCAACACTGCCCACCCAACCCAGTCTCACGGCAGTTCGTGACATAGTCACGAAATTTAATCTATTGATTCGTGTCCATGGGCACGAATTTCCCTTTTTTTTCGTGTCGCTCAGCACGACTTTCAATCTAATGTATTTCAATGGGACGTATTTTTCGTGCCTGCACCACGTTTTTCTTCGAGAGCACAGTAATGTTTTTTTCTCATTTGTTATTCATTTTGCAAACTTTAAGGGCTACATTACTCAACATTTAATCAGGAGATTATAATCCTTGTTTTATTGCTTTATATTCGGTAGGCTACTCAACATTGTAAACCATCGTCAGTGCTTCCAAACAGTCAAATATAGTAAATATATATTCTTCCTGAACGCGACTGCAGAGTTGAGTTAAGTTACGGCTATCGCTTAATGTTGCTGTTTCTTTTCTGATAAATGCCGGTTTTCCATCGGTTTGGTGTGTCAAATCTAACAGTAACCACATTTCCCACGAGCCTTATCGACCGTTACTATGGTGAAGACGACAGATAAAACTGAGGACCCGCCGCCGATTCTCTTTTAATTATATCCTCATCTTTTTTCAACACAAACGCGAAAGTGTGCTTGATAATTCAACAATACTATGTTATGGCCATCAGTTTTATTTGTTTCCAGCATTACCCATGATCATCAGCTTCCGTTGCTATGGAGACGGAGGCAGTGTGATTTCTCATTGCGCTCAAACCATTTTCCAGGTAAGTTGTGAGGCTCATAGAGTCATACGTAACGATCACGTTTTGCTTAAAAATGCTATAAAAAATGGATGCCTTTCTTTGCCAGTAGATTCACATGGTTTACACGTTAGGGCAGCGAATTAAAGCCCGTCCAAGGTTTCCTCATTATCAGAAAAAAAAAACTGTGAAATTAGGCTTGCTAAATGGCTAGCCAAATTCAACATAAGCTAACTCTAGTTAGCCAGATGATGTAATTTTCTCTCGATCATCGTTGTTCACCCACAACGTCACTGTAATGTGTCACACTGTAATAACAATATTATCACTTGATCTAACGTTATACTGCACATAATGCTGCCTTTAAATCTGGGATGTGGAACCCCAGGCCCAGACACGTGTTACGCGCCTTTTAACAGTCGCACAGGAAATAGGAACAACGTGAATCTGTATTTATCTATCTTAAGTATTTATAAGAAAATGGGAATCACTCACTATTAGGGTACACGTTTTAAATCTTATTTCAACATACCTAGTATACACTACATAATTAACATTTTCTGTTGTTCTCCCTGCAGATCCTGTCAAACACATCACCTGTCCGAACCTATAGCCACACCTGATTTTCCAAACCCAAAGGCACTTTTAAGAGCCAACCTCTATCTCTTCATTATTTTCTATATCTCACATCCTCTCTGTTCTCAATATCTATATTTCTGTCCATCTCTCCAATCTATATCTATCTCAGTCTTTATCTTTTGCTCGTTCTTTTCTCTCTCTGTCTGTCTTTGTCTACTTGTCTGTCTTACCCATCTTTGTCTGTCTGTCTGTATCTGACTGTTTGTTATAATGCCAGGGGGGTCTACAAAAAAGATCTGCCCCTTTTGTCAGGGCATTTTATTTTGTGCACAAAAGATCTGTTCACATTGTAAAAAGGAGCAGCCTCTGAAGCAGCGCCTCAAGAAGAAGCTTCAGAGGTTTGATGAGAAGCGAGAGGGTGGTTGGTCATAAGAAAAACCATAACATTGCATCCATCAAGGATGAAGCCAATATCATGGTGCGTAAAATTTCATACATGACGTTAACTGTCCAGATCATCTAGGTAGTACATTCAGTGGTACCATTTGTGATTAAGTGAGCATGAGGTCAGAAAGGCATTATTTTTTGCCAATATAGTTAAAGTTGAATATTTTTTTTCAATGATACTTTGTCCACCCTGTCTCATCAGAACTAATTTAAAAGTACAATTTAACTATCAACTTTGAAGGCACATGTAATTGTGATTTGTAGTTTTTATTTTAGTGGTAATACCCTTAAGTAATCACATCTTCACCGTAACACATCACGGACCTAAATTATCTACCAGAGCAAAATTTGAACACACAGCAAATATAATTGATACTCAGGAATTCTTGAGTTCATAACAAATACAGGCATGCATTATGACAGAATTACAGGTGCAATATAATAATCAAACTTTCTTATCGAGTGGATGAGAAATAACAAATTAACTGCATTCATACTGTACTACTCAAAGCACTTTACAATATGCACGTGTCAACTGTAAATATGTGCAGCATTCACCCATTTGGTCATGTAATCACTAAGGTTCTGCCTTTATTTTTAATAAATCTTTAGATTGTCGTTGTCCAATGGTTACATAATCTTATCAACGTAGGTGCAAAACATGAGCTACCAATGTTACAAAAAGTTATATTGTACACTCATGGTGTCCGATTTATCTTTTTGCTGTTTTTCTATATAGAGTTGTTTTTTGCTTCTACTGTATGAGCCTTTCCTGTTTGCATCAATAATGTTATATTTTCTTAACTAATATTCTTAGTTATTTTTTATGTTGTTTTTCTATTACTTTTAACAGAAAATACACAATGTTGTCATTGCAGCTTGAGAAACTCCATGCCATTGGATACAAGCCAGTTCTGCTTCTTGGAAAGGAGACCAAAAAAAAAGAAATTAAGTGTGAAATATTAACCCCCCGCTGCACACTCTCCGCCTATGCCCAGGACTACCTTCAGAAAATAGGTTCATTTTATGAATACCTTTGTGAAGGTGAGATGCATGCACTCTATCTTAAAATCACAGTTCACAACTTGTGTTGAGTACGCAAAAGAGTTTATTAATTCTTAAAGGGATGGCTCACCCCTAAAACTTAAATTCAGTCATTCTTTTTTTATGCTGCTGAATGCTTGTTTGATCATAGGCTACTCTATGTGACGTCTCTACCAACACATGTAATGTAGACGCAAATGGGTAGAATAACATAAATAATTCACACCTGGCAATTGATTATGGGAATTGAAGTAAACTGTTTCAAAATAGTAGTTTCTTGCAACTGCAGATACTCAGACATGCAGATTCTAAGTGTATTGATCCCCGTTTGTATTAATAGCATGCAGCACACTGGTCTACAATGGGATTCTGGGATTTGGCACCCATAGTTAAGTGCATTCAGCATATACTGTCTATTTTAGAATTATGTTTACTTTGGTATGTTTTTTGTAGGAGCCATATTTCATTTCTGTTTTCAGCCCACAAACAACAATATTTTTAATGTTTAGGCACACTGACCACAGCAATTTTTATAGGGACATACTAATTGAACACATGACATTTGCAAAGACCGTTTTGGTCACTGGGTCAATGAATCAAATGATAATGAATCTATATATACTCAATGAAACAATATCAAGGACAGTGTTAAAATGTAGATCATTAATGGAAATAACACAAAGAAAAAGAAAACCATCAAATGTTGGCTGGATGCACCACAAACTTACACTGCTACTAACTTTGAGGCATAAAGCCCAAAGTTTTTTAGCGCATGCAGTCCAGTCTGAACTAAATAGTTTGACCCAGACTGTAAACAAACATTATAATTGTCATTTTTTGAATAGATATTATGAGCACTCTGGGTTTTATTTTCCTGACTTAAAGATATATTGTATTGGTTATAGAAAATCAATCAAATATATCGTAGATATTTAATGCATCCAGTAGACTCTCAATAGTTCTCCTGCAATCAAAAGTGCCTTCAAATCTGGTTGGTGAAAATTTGGACTATATTATTCAAACAGATTAACACTTAAAACAGGTACAGATTAAGCTTATGGTTAACCTCTATGTTTTAAACAAGCAAAACACAACACTTGTTTGACTTGCACAGGTTGGACCCAGGATTCCAGTGGCAATGCTGATCAGCTGATTACGCTGCAGCTCACATCCTGTGACCCATTGGAGAACACCATGCAACCAGAAGAAGGTGAGCAGGCGAGCCCTACGGAGGGGCAGGTGGAGCAGGCGAGCCCCACGGAGGGGCAGGTGGAGCAGGCGAGCCCCACGGAGGGGCAGGTGGAGCAGGCGAGCCCCACGGAGGGGCAGGTGGAGCAGGCGAGCCCCACGGAGGGGCAGGTGGGGCAGGTGGAGCAGGCGAGCCCCACGGAGGGGCAAGGTAATTAGAACAAATTTAAAGAGTTACAGTTTATATTTGTAAAGGCCTAAATTGTTTGACCCATGGGTTACCTTAACTTTTCTCAACTTCCAGTGTTTTTCCCCCATAAAGCTTGATGCAGGTTAGAGCTCTTTTCAGCATTGACATTGCAATGTGCGCATGTGAAATAGTCACAATGCAGGATGCATGATGTCAAGTAGGGGAAATGAACTCAAACACACCATGCTATAACTTTTTTGCTGCTTATTTATTAATTACAGGGACAGTGGCATATTGACAGAAGTGTTAATTAATATGCAGAGTTAGCCAGAAGGCTATTTTTCATCTGCAGTCCCTATAATAATTTAGAAAGCTTGATAAAGTAAAACTCACAAGGTTCTCATTTTCCATGGATAATCTGCTAGAAAAGTCGATTTGATATTACATAATTAGATAGATGATAGGTCTATCTGATTCTGTACTAGGGCTGTTGGAAGGAATTTTGTGAGTCTATTATAAATCTAAAAGTAAAAAAAACACTACTAATTTATACTACGAATGCTGAAATTACTAGGCCAAATTTAATGATTAAAGATATTAGGATAATTTGAATATTCAAAATAATTGGGGATGTCAGTGTCCCATGAACACTTAACTTGAAGGCAACATATCTCAAAATCTATTAGATTGCTATGAAATTTGATGAGCACATTTCATGCTCACAACCACACCACCATTTTCCCACCCATTGCGTTCCCTGAACAAGTCAGCGAAGAATCAGCGCTTGTTGAAACAAATTAGGATTATCACAAACAGGATGGACATAAGCGAGAAAATGAAACACGTGGAGTTAATGGAGCAACCTTAATTCAATCGCAATAAGAATACATGTACTTTACACCTATTAATACATGTACTGCCACACTTGTGTGATGTTGTTATCTTCCAGTATTTTAAATAATAAGTTAAAGATTTATTTGGTACAGTATATGAGTAATTTTCTTTCTCCAAACCCACAGCTGTCTTCATAGGGTCAGCCAGGGGCACAGTCGCAAAAAGAAAAAAGTCAGGTATGTATAATGTTTGTAGGGTATTTAATGGTGGTTCTGATAACTGTACCATAGCTCATTAGTCAAGCAGATTCTCTTAAATGTGCTCTAAGCGAATCCTGGGTGATGTCACTTCTTGTTGACGTTCGAAGTGTTGTCAAACAAAACGGAGGCTAGCTAGACCCTCCCTCCTTCTCATCGTGCGTTCCTTCTCCTTTTCCATATTCTTTGTTATTTGTTCATCGGAACGTCGTCTCTTCGGTCGTGAGTCGGCCATATCAAACTTCTGAAGTATATGCATTTTTACCATTAGTCATTTTCGTTGTTTTTAGGACATCTCTCCTCTAGCTAACTTCCCTCTTCATGCTTCTCTCTCCTGCACCCCCCACACCCCCTTCATGTGCACGCGCACTAACCCCCCAACCATTCTTGTCGGTTATTGGCTGAAGCACTGTTTGTTGTTTCGTTGCCCAGGCTGGGCCAGTTTGTTTTTGTTGCCATTTGTGGAGCCTGGGCTGGCTACAGAGACCGCGTTTTTTTACAGTGTGTTCAGGGGACAGGCAGCTAGCGGATAGTGAGGAGATGTTTGCTATATGTGACAAAAAATGTTTTGGCGTGAATTCGCTTAGAGCACCTTTAAGGAAATAAATTAATTAAATAGAATTTAAAGGGGGCCTATTATGCTAATTTCCAGTTCTATATTTTTTATTCTGATACTCCACTAGAGTAGCTTTGCATGATCCTTATCTTAAACTGGTCCTTTATGCAGACCCTGTCTGAAACGAGTCGTATTCTATAAGCCTATGGTTACTATTCTAATGAGCCTGCACGTGATGTAAAATGTGGAACCAAATATAAACAGCGTGTTTGCACACAAATTAACTGAAAGAGAGGATGGTATTTTCTCATATTTCAGGGGTCTCTAGACACACCAGGGACACATATTTATGTTGAAAAGACATTACAAATAGCATTTTGTCTAATTATTGTAAATGTTTTTTTTTTTCTGAGTGGATATATGACTGGACTGTAATCTTACATCCCACAGGTGGACCTAGGCTTATGCCTCAAAAGAAAAGGCCACAAAAGAGTAAGTGCAAGTAAATGATTGATACTTTGCTATACATTGCAACTTTTACCCCTGTTTTTGCAATTTTTCAATTGCTTATTTTTTTTAACTACTTACAACAGACAATGTCACAATTTTATTTATTTATTTAATCATTTAGCAAACGCTTTTATCCAAAGCGACTTACAAATAAATAAAATATTTACAATACAAGCAGTCAAATCAACAACATGGCAACAATATGTAAATGTCGTGACCAGTCCAGGATTATTCATAATAGATATAGAATAGGAAGTGATTAGTATTATTGAGATTAGTACAATTGACAACCTATTAAATCCAACAGGCTTAATTAGTCTAATTTGACCAAAATGCATTGCCAAGTAGTAGAAGAAGCAGCAGTGGAGTATTCTCAGTTGTAAAGTATGGTTATTCAAGCAAGCATACCACATTGCAACAGAGTAATTTGGTTCCATGGTACATGTTTTGATTAGTGATAAACATCACTTGTCATCTAAAAAAAATATTTGTTACGTGTTTTTGATGTTCACAGATTGCTCCTACCACACTCGCCTAGAGGCTTTCCCCATCAGGAGTGTAGTAAGAGAAAGAGTGAGAAAGGTTAGACAGTCATAAAGGAACTGCAGAGTGTGGGCACTGTAATATAGAATTTAGAAACTTCCTTGTGTGTTGGCAAATACATATTATACATACCATAATTGTTAGGTAGATACTTTTTATGTGTTTATGTTATTACAGTTTAGGAAGGAGTGTCTACTGAAAATAATGACCCATTGTATCAATGAAACTCAATGCCTATAACCAGACATAATAGCCTTATGCTAAAAATGGAATTCATGTTTTTCTTGATAGGGCAAAGCAGAAATATTGGTTGACTGGGAGCCCTGTCCAGTATGGTATGTATTCTTCAGTTCTTCTGCTTTATGAATTAATGCATTCATTATTTATTTACTTTAACTTAGTTTCTTTGGCTACAATAATGTTTTATTAATCTGTTCTGTTTCAGATTAAACAAGTCTTTTAACAAGTGTAAAGCACACATCATTACCGAACATGTCTTTTATAAGTATAACGGTTTAATTTTCCATCTATGAAGGACCACCACCATTAATGCATGCATGAAGGTGGTGGTCCTTCATAGATGGAAAATGAAACTGTTATACTTATAAAAGACATGTTCGGTAATGATGTAAGTTTATTGGAAAACCCGACCAGTAACAGAATTTTTTTTATTTTTAGTGGTGAGCAGTGGGCCCATTCCTGGCAGCCAAAGGATTCTCTCCGAAATAATACAAATAAATAAAATGTATGTTTTGAACTCAATTTTTGTTTCAGCCTATTTATTAAATTGTTTCTGTGCTGCATTTGAAGTCATATCTCATCTTTCTGTAGTAGTGAAAAGGTGAAAATCTCCAAGAATGTGACCTGGAATCTCGAGAGGGCTGTACTAGAAATGTACTTAATCCAACTTTCTTCTTCAGATGTTATTCAAAAGCATGTTTTCATATTTCATGATTATACATTGCACTGTTATTTTATTACAGTTGACATTGTAACTTGATTTCATGTTCTGTTGTCTGTGCTTTTCAAATAAGACTGACCTTTTTTATACTCACTCATTACATCATATCTTTTACATTCTCTCTCTCTCTCACTCTCTTCTACTCCAAACTCATCAGCTGACTGGGCGTTTTACGTCTTAAACCAAATGTATTTTCAACCCTCTTGAGCCAATCGTGTCATAGGTCCCTCCACTGTGCTCATCAGGAGCAGAGCTCCACATTCATCCAGATCTCAGCATTGCTACTCACCCCTTCACCACCACCAGTGTCGACTCCATGTAGGGGATATCCCTTTTCATATCATGCATTTCTCTACAGTGCACCTTTAAAAGAATGATGTCTCGATGTGGTCCAATTGCCAAAGACTATATAGTTTCAACTTATGCACCTTGTCAATAAATTTGTTTGATCACTCTTTAAGCCTCTAGTGAGTAATTAAGCAATAAATAAGCATTTGACATATATTTTCACTTATATTTTTGTGAAAGACCACAAATACACTACGATAACACTTGCAAAAGATGATCATTTTTGTTTTTACTTTTCCATACATCAATTTAATTCAAAACAATATGACGATGATGTGGTTGAGACAAAATAAACAACCTACATTGAGCATATTTATATGTGGAATTTGTTTAACTTCACAAGTGGATTGAAAATTTGGGGTAGCATATATAATTCAATAAGGGCTCTCAAGTTTTATAAAAAGTTTGGAGTGAGGTTACATTTGTTAGGGGAGGAGCCACTCAAATATTTGAAACAGTGGCCCCCTCGGCCCCAAGTTTTTGCATGCAGTTCAATTTTTATCTATTGTTCATAATTGACCAGCACAAACAAATTATAACAATTGGTAAATCTGATAAAAAACACAAATTCATCCAAATAAAATAAATGGTTTTATATATTTCAAAAGATGGAGCATAGAACTGTACGGAGCCACTTGTTGACTGAAGTGTCTGTTCCATCTGTCACACCTTGATGGTATCATCTCTCTCTCTCTCTCACACACACACTTTATAAAGATACATAATCTGGATCACCATGGTTTTAGCTTCTCGAATTGAACAGTTTTTGTCACTAGTTAAAAGACAAATATTGATTTATTGTGAAGGTCTTGATCTGGAGAGTATAACACATTTTTCACACTTATTGCTCCTAATGCTGACATATTTATAGGCGGCAGTTTATTACATTCATCAGGGGGGTAAAACAAACATGCGGAGGCCATTAAATAAAAAAAAAAGTCGCTCTTTGAAGGGCAGCATAACTCCCGCCGACAAAATCAAATTCATGTCTACTGTAGCTACAGTAGCCTACCAGCTAAAACCCCAGATGTGAACATCCTGGCGATTTTTTTCACCCTGATCATCTAAGTCATCATAATGCATGTTTCGGCTGTATAATGCATGTTTCATATATTGGTAAAGACACATTTTTATAACCCTATTCCTGGTCGGGAAACCGGGAAAACTACAAGTGTGGTGGCTGATTTGTACACTTTGTAAGAAGTTCTATGGCGCGCCTCTTGTGGGAATTGTAGTTTATAAATAGTGTACATTGGAGAAGGCCCTGGTGGTTGTTCTACAACTACAATAACAGTTAAATATACTCAATGACCTGATATTTTTCATCTTGATCATCTAAATACAATATAATTTATGTTTCGACTATAGGAGATTGTTGATATATAGTAAAGCTACATTTTTATAACCCTAACTAACCCTACTCTAGAAACTGGAAGAACTTCAAGTAGCCTACGGACGCTGATTTGTACGCTTAGTAACAAGTTCAATGGCGCGTCTCAACAGGGAACTGTAGTTTTTTAGGAGCCATGTAGAATCTCAAAAACACACACACTACAACATACACACTGGTGAGATAAATTCAAACCAATACTACAAAAAATAATACGGTAATACGCAAGCAATGTTGCTTGTGGTTCTCCCCTTCAAAAACCTTTTCACATGATGAACACAACAAAAGATACAACAAATGTATGCATTTGCATTTTTTTTATTCCTTAATGTACTGTACAGTACAATACACCAAACAACACCAGTAAAGATGATTCTGCTCCAGCATCCCATCTTTGGTCTGGGTCAGGCCAGAGAATCTTGTCAAAGGCTATATTGGCCCTAGCCAGGCATTGGGGGTAAAATCCTCTTGCATGCCTGATCCGGCCCTGGGACGCATGAAATTAAATGTCGAGGCAGGCTTCCTCCATTCCATCGTGTCCTACAAAAGTAGAAGCACTGATTACTGTAACTATAATGCATCCTTTTTATAAAATGGAAGCATACATAAACTCTATCTGTATGTGAGGCAATTTGATGCATTTCTTTTCATTGCAGTTTTCAAAGTGCAACAGCTACCGTACATGTATGTGTTGTCACAGCACAGAGTACAGCACTCAAAAGTTACAGTAGAGAGTCTTCTGAAGTACACCTACTGTACCCGTTTTCCTCCCTGAAGGTTCTGATGATGGAGGCGACAGTGAAGTGACTCAAGCTGTACTCGTCGCCCAGCCTCCCTCATAGTCATACCATGGACAAGAACATGGTCAACTAGAGTGGTACAAATCTCATCTGATTTGACTGCTTGTCTCTTTGCCCTTCCCCTTTCTCCTCCCCCTCTCATCTTATCCCTTTCATCTATCTATTGAAGGTTTTGATTGCTGTGTGATCAGTTTTGAATCTTTGTGTTTCCTCATGGGTAATTGTGTGCTAATTGAGCTGAAGCTGTGCTGAATGCTAGTGCTTTCTAAATTACAACATTGTGTAGGCAATGATAAATGAAGGGAAGTGTGTAAAGTTTTGCAGTGAAAGTTCAACAAATCCGACTCATGTGTCAAAACTGGGGAATAGTGTTTGTAGTTTGGGGAAAAGGGTGTGCTTTTTGATAAACGGTGTTATGGTTTTGAAATTTTAGTTCAAAACCCTAGTTATAGTGTTTCAGCAATCGAGAAAAACTAACATGCATATACACCTTAGATACACATTACTTATACTAGATCTTACTTGTTTAATTACAAGCAAGGTTTGTTGTTTGAAAATAAGTAAAAAGACATGCATTAAAGTAATGAATTAATATTGCAGTGTGATGTTAAATTAAACAAGATTCCACATATAAATGTTATGGGTTTTTTTTCTCCAGCTATTGGCTTTTATCAACCATAAACATATATTGTTTTTCAATAACAACGTATGAAAAAGTAAAAACATAAAATGCTCATCTTTGGAAATACTTTATTTCTTGTCTTTCACAACAATACCAGTGAAAATACACCAAATGCATATTTGTCAAACAAGCCATAAGGCTGTATTTAAAAACACTGGACTGTGAGGGTAAGTTCACTTGAAAAGCTCCAGCGGAACAGAGAATCATAATCATAACATAAAAAACTGTATTTTTCTGTAACATACTATAATGCATCTGTGCAGTAATATAAAGTTGCACAAAAGTTATATCCTATAATACACTCAATCAAGTAGTGATGCATAGGCAGCCCCCTCTAGGGAAAAACAAAATGACATAGACTGACACAGACACTGCTGCTGCACCGCAGAATAAGTGAATGTGGAGAAATGCAAGTAATCAAGAATGAGTTTTTACATTGGGCCTAAATGTGATGATAGAGGAATGTTCATGAGGTCACCAAAGTAATCATATGCTTACAAGATTTCATGGCATTCTGCCCAATTAGACAATAATCAAATTTTACATTCTG
This sequence comes from Aspiorhynchus laticeps, assembly GCA_023376895.1. NCBI lineage: Eukaryota > Metazoa > Chordata > Actinopteri > Cypriniformes > Cyprinidae > Aspiorhynchus > Aspiorhynchus laticeps. Next base: position 37,435,392 of record CM041805.1, on the reverse strand, counting down.
GTCTAATAGTTGTGCTACAGGGAACGTCATGAGGTCAACAAAAATGACATGATTCATTGCTCAGCAAATTACAGACATCGGTTCATAACATTTGTTGTATGCAAGTCAAAAGTTTGGCCTGACGTTGGTGCAAGAGGAAAGGTCACAGGGTCACCACGATCAAGGGAAGTCTCTCTTAAAGTAGAGTATGAATACACTACCCAAATCATCATCATGTAAGCCCAGTAATTACATCTGATAATATCATAGATGCAAAGTTGACATTTTTGGCTAAGATTGGTGCACCTATACTGAGAGGTTTGTGCATCTTCAATGAACTGTGCAATGTGCTTACTAAATTGCTTGGTAATCTAAAGACAGAATTTGAATTTTCAGCAAGATAGAATGCACACAGATGTTGATGTGGTTAATCAATCAGCATACTAAAATACTCAGATATAGGGCAAATCCAGTTCCTTCGTGCTGCTTCCATCTGGGGAAATACAGAAAAAAGCAAGAATTAGGATAAGCGGGTGAATTTCAGCTGTTTTAGAATGAATAAGGTGTGTAAAGCATTAATAAATACACAAATACATTATTAAGAATAACAGTAACGGGGTTATTCCAAAAACAAACAAACGTACATATGAATAAATAAATGACCTAAATTGTGTTTTCCTCTTCATCCTCACTGGTGTCTGGACTACTGAGGCCACTTTGATCTTCCTCTTCAACATGTAGAAGGACAGAGGCCTCGGGACCTAAAGCAGTCTTGTACTGTTGGAGGACCACTTGCAACCTTTCTGACACCTCAGATAGTCTTCTTCTTAAGAGACAGCAAAGTCCCTCATTTCCCTTGTCTATGTCTCAAAATACAAAAGAGATTACATTAAAGACAAAATATATATTAAGATTGTTTCATACGGCCAAAGAACTTAAATGGAGTAAAAATATATTACCTATTCAAATCTACATAGCAGGATGGTTGGCATTTGTATGTGTATCGCTGACAAGGGACCAGGCTAGCTTCTGTATAAAACGACTTGAGGCAACATGACGGCTCACTAAGGTGACTTTATGGAGGGAGGCCCAAAGCAGCATATAAGCGTTTTGTGCCCATGTCTGATAGCTGTTTTAAGCTAACAGTTTTTTCTTCTTCACTACAGTTGTGCTGAAGTAACACATTGTGTTACTTGCTGACCAGCAAGGTTTTCTATGTTGACTGGAGGAGATTGAGATTGATGTTATGCTAACCCCATGTAACATATCAGGACACAAATTCCAATGTTCAAAATTATTTTGCTAATTTCTGCTTTTAAGTAACAGCCATAGTACAACACATCTGCACATCTTTCAAGCAAATGTGAATCTTTATAGCCTAACTGACTTGTTACCATAGCTACAGTAACAACTTTAATCCCCATTTTATTATGTACATGCCAAATGACCACGGCAAACAGAGCAATAACCGTTCTACTCCATTGAAGTTCTGTGACTGGAGACTGATGTTTTTTTTTTTTGTTTTTTTTTTACATTAGATGGACAGGGTTTTAATTAAACTTACCCTCCTCAGCCAACTTGGTCCTGAGAACCATTGCCAGGCTCTGCAACCATGTGCAGTGTTGTGCCATCTCCAACACCAAAACGCTTGTTTCCTCATGCAGTCGCATTGTCAACATCACCTGATCATGCACTTGCTTCTTGATTGAAATGTTTGCTAAGAATCAATAACAGTTATATGTATACATAAGACAATCTTGCATAATAACTACAAACATTTACTTTATCAAATTGATACATAAGAAAACTGAAAATACACCATTAAACTAAATGAATATTACAACCCTCAATATGTAACATGCATGCCTTAGCATATACCATATACTCTATATAGCAGAACTGTAAATAAATTCCTGTGAAGCATCTGAAAACAGACATACCACTGCCATGAACCTCCCACGGCCATATTTGAGACAGTGCTCTCTCCAGTAAGGGAATGCTCCACCACAGCTACGTCAATGTTTGTTGCAGAGTCTAGTACAAGATCATTGTATTTCTGTATCTCCTGAAAAAGGAGCTTTTTGTCTTCTGCCAGCTTCCTTCGAAGGCGATGGCGAAACTTACTGCTGTCTAGAAAGACATGAAGTACAGGGGCAGAGGTTTGTGACAGAACTGTTCAACAAGAAAAAATGTATTGCATCCAAAATGTGAAAAGCAAAGCTGTATGTGAAAATTATAATGCAGATTGACATGACACACACACACAATAATTGTGCATTAATTACTTTAGAATGGGCAGTTTTTTATCTAAATACGGTCCCCTCCAACGGAGGCCGCTATGTTGCACCACCATGTTCCTACAGTAGCCCACAATGGACAAACAAACACTGGCTTTAGATAGTACCGCTCACATTTTCTCATCGGCTACCGTAGCATGGAAAGATAGAGGTGAGGGGAGCTGGTTGCAATCGTCAAACCTCACCAATAGATACCACTAAATCCTAAAGACTGGTCATTTAAAGAACAGAATTCAATGATTGAGCTGAACTGTGCTACTACATTATTTGCTAATTCCATGTTGGTGGAGTAGGATGCATACTAGCTTGAATTTATCAACCTATTATATTATATAGTTATACCATTCTGACGGTAGAGGGTTCGCTTCCGCTGCCTCACACTAAGGTAGAGCCCCTCAATTGATTGCTGAAGTCCGCTGTGTGTTGTGCCTTGACTGGCATGAGATGTATCAGGTGTCTCTGTAGAAGAAATAGTGAAAGCAAATTCACTGTTAAAACAACACAGAACCATTTCTCTGTTTGAATTTGTATGTAAAACATTTTAATCCAACTTAATTAAACTTGGTATGTGCACTTGAAAACTGGAATATACTAATAAACCTGACATAAATGTAGCATCACTTTAGATGGTGACACATAGTTGGCTGGTCTTCGGTGGCATGTGATGTCACCAACTGTTGTAATCCATAGATGGTATCAGCCTACTATTTTTTGCTGCTTTTTAATATCAAACTTAAAATTTAGATAGTTGAAAAGGATATGTGTTGTTTATTTTATCTGGTCATGCTTACCACCAGCTGCCCATTCCTTCACATCAGATAGCCACTGTGAGACCACTTCATCGGTGCAATGTAGCTCTGTTTTTAGGTCAGCTAGCCTTGCAGTCTCATCCTGGAGTCTCTGACAAGTCTGATGAACAGTGTTATACAATAATTAGGATTAAAACTTTGTATGATTAACAACAGGCCAAGTGAACACAACAAAAGGACACACAAAACAATTAATAGGAGACTTACCTTCACATATCTTGTGGAAAGTGCCTGATGTAAAGAGAGATTTTTTTTCTCGTTCCACCCCATTGCATGCAATGTAAGCATGTCCACCCGTGCTGTTGAAAGCAAATAATGAGGTTATGATGATCAATCTAAAAAATGTATACAAGAATACTACAAACACTCTGATCACCTGCTTTGGACATATATTTGGTGGTCAGGGCACAACGTGAGAGGTAGCTGTTCACTTGCTCCACCTCCTCACCAGCGGTTGTCCCTGCTCCTTCCTGGTTCATGCCACTCCATTTAATCTGTTAGTAAAGGGTGGAAGAAATTCAATTCCATTTTATTTATATAGCCCAATATCACAAACCACAATTTGCCTCAAAGGGCATTACAATCTGTGCAAGAAATGGTTATGCAAAAAGACAAGATAATATAGTGTAGCTTAACTTCAATTTCATATTAATGTGCTTGTAAATATTACAAATGTACATACTGTATGATGCCAAAATATTATACACACCTCACACTTAGTAGCATGGGCTCGAGCATGCATCACGCTAAGAAAGGGTTTCATAGTGGTCAGCTCCTGAAGAGCAGGAAGGACAGTAGCAGCTTTCTCCAAGTATGGCCAGTATTTGCAAGCCACGTCCATTGCGAAGAATTGTGCCTTGGCTGGCATGAGCTCCTTCTGAAGATACAGAGGGTAGGCAAATATCTCCCCCCTGTACATATTAAGGGCTTTCAGAAGGAATCCATGCCGACACACAGCAACCTCCATCCCCTCTTCATCCAATTTTGAAGCCCTCCTTGAAGTTTCCCTTGCTGCGGTCCACTGGGAGTCCCCACATGTGCCTCTTCCCTGTGTCTATGACACACATAACAAACACGACAAATCAAATAAAAGCAATGCTGTCATACAATATATGGCATTTATTCTCTCAATTTGATTTTGTAGTTGGTAGGCAGAAGTAGTTGAAGTGGGGGTTATAGTTAATATTGTAACAACTATTTTGTCAAATTAATTAAAACTTGCATTTCTCACTGCTTTCTGTATGGTGTCAACAAATCTAGACACCGCACTGTCTTCAGCCACAAAGAGCCCCTCAAAAAAACCAGGATCATCAGAGCTGAGGAAGAAAGAATAATAGAAAATCCATCCATTAAATATATAAAGTAAGAAAATAAATCAATAAAAAGACTGGAAGAAAGATCACCTTCCGTTTCGGCGAAAGCGATATAGCTTTCTGTTTCCATCTGCTGAAACAGCCAACATTTCCGGTGTGCAGGCTGGGCAGGTGAAAGGAGCACTACAGCAGAGCTGGTCTTCCTCAAATGATGCATATGAAAGCTCTAAGAAGCTGCGCTGCAGTGCATCGCCGTTGATAGGTCCAGACTGGAAAATATATAAAATGAAATAGTATTTGTGATATTGTCTGCTTATGTAAAGAAATATTATAATATGGTAATAACATTTACACTTACTCTTCCTCCACACTTAGTGCGATGCTCCAGCAGCTTTGCGAAGGCTTGTCTGGAGAATCCCGGAGAGATGATCTTGAGTTCCTGAAGGGAGCTCAGGAGGTCCAATGTATAAAGTGTGGAATTGTTGACAGAGGCTGGCCAATATCCACTTCTTAGGAGGTCCTTCAAGTCAGGGGTCCACCGCTGCTGGCACGTTTGACATACATATATTGGCTGATGCAAGTCAAAACGCCCTTGGAAGAAAAAATAAATAAAAAACAACACTTAGTTCATTCTGCACATTGTGAATGGTTGAGAGACATTGCACAAGTTCCTATAATCCCACATTTATATTTGTCTAATTCACCAAAATCCACACTGCTGTGTTGATTGGACTTCCTGCTGGAAAGATGCAAACTATTTTTTTTCTTTGCGGAGGACAAAAATAAAAAAGATATCTGTCTTTGTTTCAGTTAATAACAATACCATGTGCTATTCCATAGGTTTTGACACTTATGCGATTGTAAGCGCAATGCCACAGCACACTAGTGTGAAAAAACATAAAATCTACAATACAAATCTAAATATTTATAAAATATTTAGATAAATATTTTTTTACCATTGATGGTAATTAAAATCACTGGTTTGCCTGGTAACACAGTGAAGTTTCTGCCTCCACAGGAGCAGTCTGGCACCTTCACAGTTGGCAAAATGCAAGCTGGCAAAAAGGAGGAAAACCAATCATTTAGATTATCTGTTAACTGACTGCAGACACACATTGAACAGCAAAATTAGGGCTTTCGTGAGAACATACCTTGCTCATGGGTGCAATATCCATCTTCCCCTTTAATGATGCATGAGGTTGCAGGAATGGCTTAAAAAAAACACGAATCACGCATTCCCTGTTGTGGAGTGGCTGTTTTTTGTGATGCAATACATCACAGTCCCCACAGAACCACTCCTCAGGAAGACACTCTCTGCATCTAGGGAGAAAATAAAACAATATTCTAATATAATACATTATTTCAGGTGAATAACTCATATAAAGTACAGTACACTCAATTTAAGCTATTTCAATTTTACTAGGTTTGATTTTATTGTATAGGATTGCATAGTGGCTCAGTGTTTAGCACTGTCACCTCACAGCAAGAAGCTCCTAGATTTACTTTTCTCATTAATGTGTTTTCATCTGGGTATCCAAGTCTTCTCCCATCCCCAAAGACATGTATCTTAGCCTATAAAGCAGGGCACTCAGCAAACCTACCCTGGGTAATTGAAGTTTGATATTAATGAAAACCAACCTAATAACAGCAGGCTCGTTGCAAAGGCAACACAGGGGATGACCAACAGCCTCTTTTGAAATAAGGCATTTTAGGTGGTATGGTCTTGCTTCTTTCCAGCGCTCTGAGGCTTTCTGCTGCCGAAAAGACCATGATGATGCAGAGCTTCTTTGAGGCTCAGCAGCAGAAGGACATGACGCCAAAATATCAGAGAGCCTCTCCATATTTTTTTCTGTAAAGAAAATACGAAATAAAGCGGTAAGGGGTAATTTAGATAAGGAACAATTCAAAGTCAACTGATCAGTATTAGAATGAACACTATTTTTTTTTTATTATTATACATAGATTTTAGATTTAGACTTAAATTCATCACTGTGAATTACCAAATTCCTCTTGAGGATTTAGTTTTGTTGAGGTTGCAGTAAGTGGAACCTCCACACTGGATGACAGGGAGCACTCAACCGTGGGGTATGTGGCTATAAAACAGCACATAGAAGAATAAGAACAAGTTAGGCTATCACTCTGCATTCATGTTATTCTTTTCAACCTATATACTGAACAATTAAAAAAATCTGACATATTTCTGTTAAGTACTTGGTAATGTCTTCTACAATAGTGTCACTAAAAGGTTTATCTACTTTTTAATGTCTTTTTAGATATTTGAATATTTTAAACTCTCAATAAACAATTACAGTGTTCTAATTTGAGTTGGTCCAACATTGACATAGTAAATTCCTACAAATGTCAATTAAATCAGATATAACCTGTAGCGGAGGCTTGGCGTCGCCCTCCTCGCCTCCCCCTCGGCTTACCACGTCCTACAGAGTCCCTTTTAGAGGTGTGTGGAGGGTCTCGTACACGTTTCCTCTCTGCTGCTCTCTGTGTATTGTAGTGAATATTTCTTGTAAGACTGATGTTGTTAAAAGTATTGTAACCAAAAGGCAGGTAACTAGTGAAAGGAAAACACAACATAGCGTGTTAGTAAGGTGTTGACCAGCTTAAATGAGCCTTGGAATAGATTCTCCAAGTCTCTGTAACTCGGAGGGATGTAACTCCATTCTTCCAAAATATAATGGAGATGGTGGGGATTGGGGTGATTGTCCCTGTAAATGCACTGTAAGTCTCTTTGGATAAAAGCGTCTGCCAAATGCATATATTATTATTATATTCCCTCATTAACACATGCCACAGAGCATGGTAGGATGAATCATGCTATATACCTGTATAAAATCTTCTGCACTCATCCTTCTTACAAATCCTCATCACGTTTTACTTTAATTTGTTATGTTCAAGTATAAAATGATTGAGGTGTATAACAACTCTAACCCTGGCTTCAGCTAGAATGTGGTCATGTTTCAGCTCCAGAGCCATGCGTCTCCCCTCTTGGTAGTGGGGATCCTCTGAATCAAGTTTATGCTTGTTGGCCATTGCAATGCAGTCAGATACAGACAGACAGACAAAGATGGGTAAGACAGACAAGTAGACAAAGACAGACAGAGAGAGAAAAGAACGAGCAAAAGATAAAGACTGAGATAGATATAGATTGGAGAGATGGACAGAAATATAGATATTGAGAACAGAGAGGATGTGAGATATAGAAAATAATGAAGAGATAGAGGTTGGCTCTTAAAAGTGCCTTTGGGTTTGGAAAATCAGGTGTGGCTATAGGTTCGGACAGGTGATGTGTTTGACAGGATCTGCAGGGAGAACAACAGAAAATGTTAATTATGTAGTGTATACTAGGTATGTTGAAATAAGATTTAAAACGTGTACCCTAATAGTGAGTGATTCCCATTTTCTTATAAATACTTAAGATAGATAAATACAGATTCACGTTGTTCCTATTTCCTGTGCGACTGTTAAAAGGCGCGTAACACGTGTCTGGGCCTGGGGTTCCACATCCCAGATTTAAAGGCAGCATTATGTGCAGTATAATGTTAGATCAAGTGATAATATTGTTATTACAGTGTGACACATTACAGTGACGTTGTGGGTGAACAACGATGATCGAGAGAAAATTACATCATCTAGCTAACTAGAGTTAGCTTATGTTGAATTTGGCTAGCCATTTAGCAAGCCTAATTTCACAGTTTTTTTTTTCTGATAATGAGGAAACCTTGGACGGGCTTTAATTCGCTGCCCTAACGTGTAAACCATGTGAATCTACTGGCAAAGAAAGGCATCCATTTTTTATAGCATTTTTAAGCAAAACGTGATCGTTACGTATGACTCTATGAGCCTCACAACTTACCTGGAAAATGGTTTGAGCGCAATGAGAAATCACACTGCCTCCGTCTCCATAGCAACGGAAGCTGATGATCATGGGTAATGCTGGAAACAAATAAAACTGATGGCCATAACATAGTATTGTTGAATTATCAAGCACACTTTCGCGTTTGTGTTGAAAAAAGATGAGGATATAATTAAAAGAGAATCGGCGGCGGGTCCTCAGTTTTATCTGTCGTCTTCACCATAGTAACGGTCGATAAGGCTCGTGGGAAATGTGGTTACTGTTAGATTTGACACACCAAACCGATGGAAAACCGGCATTTATCAGAAAAGAAACAGCAACATTAAGCGATAGCCGTAACTTAACTCAACTCTGCAGTCGCGTTCAGGAAGAATATATATTTAGTTTGGAAGCACTGACGATGGTTTACAATGTTGAGTAGCCTACCGAATATAAAGCAATAAAACAAGGATTATAATCTCCTGATTAAATGTTGAGTAATGTAGCCCTTAAAGTTTGCAAAATGAATAACAAATGAGAAAAACAATACTGTGCTCTCGAAATAAAAACGTGGTGCAGGCACGAAAAATACGTCCCGTTGAAATACATTAGAATGAAAGTCGTGCTGAGCGACACGAAAAAAAAGGGAAATTCGTGCCCATGGACACGAATCAATAGATTAAATTTCGTGACTATGTCACGAACTGCCGTGAGACTGGGTTGTGCAGAACGCCAGTCATTATATTGAAAATAACTCCGCCCTGGTGTGGTCGGCTGCCGGTGGAGCCTGCGGGCTTGCCGCCACGGCACCCTGGGGCGTCTACACTGTGGCTGTCGGAGGTCCCACCTTCGGGCTCTCCTCTGCCCCTTTTCTGGGTGGAGGCCGCGGTTGTCCCTGCGGTGGTTCTCCTGGGGGTCCCGTGCCCTGGGGGGCCCCCGGATGTTTGGGGCCCGGGTCTTTTCCGTGCCTGCTTCATGCCTTGCGGGATGGGGCTGTTGTTCCCCACACACACTATTAAACATTTACATGGAGGAACCTTATGAACACAAGCGCGCTCACACACACAGGTGTACACTCAAGCATTCACATTGGTGTAAAAACAGGTGCTCACAGACACACATTGTCTTGATCTGCTGTTGCTTCAAAACTTATTTTGTAATATTAGTTATGTGTGCTGCTCAATAACATTTAACATTTAGAATTTATTGTGATTCATACAGATGTTGGTTGTTGCTGCAGTCTCTTTGATGTTGTGTCTTCGGTTGTTTTCTTCTGTTGTTGTCTCTTTTTGTCAGCAGGTATCGAAACAAATTGTCTGTTTTTTTTTTGTTTTTGTTTTTTCCCTCTCTCTCTCTATCCCCCATTCTCCTTTTTTCTCTCTCTCTCTCCCCCTGCTCTGTTGACTTTCCCCACAACCTTTTTTTTTTTTTTCCTTTCTTCTTTCTTCTTTCTTTCTCTCTCTTGTTTTCTCTGTCCCCTGGTCTTGTCTGTCACAGTGTGGTTAAGTAAAAGGGTAAAAAAAAAAAAAAAAAAAATTCCATTAGAATGAAAGTCGTGCTGAGCGACACGAAAAAAAAGGGAAATTCGTGCCCATGGACACGAATCAATAGATTAAATTTCGTGACTATGTCACGAACTGCCGTGAGACTGGGTTGTTCTGCACATTATCCCTTACTTATTAAATTACTACAGTCATTCACAGGCATATCATGTGGCTGTGAAATGAAAGTGAAAGATGTACTTACCAAGGATCAACGACCAAACAGTGGAGTGGGACTACTACAGGGAAGTGGGGCACGACAAAGACCGGCTTCTTCAGCTTGTTTCTGGTAGGGGGGGACAAATATGTAATGCTCAGCTGACATTTTCCAGTGGGTGTACAGAAGTTGGTAAAGTAAAAAAATTGAGGATGTCCAAAACAGTACAAGACTTACTTATCTACCTTACCAGGGACCACTGATGGAACTGCAATCAAATAATGGAGTGGGACCACATCAGCCTATCAGGAGCAGTGACTGGTAAAACATCAGTAAAAGGGACAGATGTAAGGTCATTTAAACCACCAAGAATAACAAGTTTCAGCTAAATCAATCACACACACACACAACCCCCCAAACCAATCCTAAATTAACAAATATTGTAAATAGTGTTCCTGTGGCTCAGTGGTAGAGCATTGCGTTAGTGGCGCAAAAGGTTGTGGGTTCAATTCCCAGGGAACACACATACTGATTAAATGTATAGCCTGAATGCACTGTAAGTTGCTTTGGATAAAAGCGTCTGATAAATGTAAAATGCATAAATGTAAATGTAAATAATCACACTACATCACCTTCTATTGTATGAAGGTTGGAAACTGGCAGGTTGGAAACTGCCATGCATATTACAAATGGAAACATGTGTTTGTGATGACCGTTATGGATATTGCACATTCATTTTAAATTATGAACACTGTCATTCGTGAGGGATTTTTTTTTAAATTTACAATAAATTGCATCTGACTTACAGCATGTACAGAGTCTTGCTTCCATTTGTGCACGCATTTTGCTCGGTTGAATAATTTACTAACCTCTTGATAAACCACATATCAAAAGAAGAACATGTTTCTGTATGGAGTTAGGCATTCTTGAATTATCCAGTTCTGAAATGTCAGGAAATGTTGAACATCTACCATCTTCAACACAGGGCTTGTAAACAACACTTTACTTTGTATAGAAATATCACAAAATTACTATAAAAAAACTTTATTGAATATGCAATGTACAATAAAAAAATAAAACAACATATATTACTAAATTAATTAACTTAAACAAATGACTCCTTGGGCTCCCAAGTAGGAGTCCACTGTTTCCCACTGAAAACAGAAGGGAGACAATTAAGTTACATGTGATATTTCAATTATTCGATTGGGAATGTTAACTTCAAACACATTTGCACATTCTTCAAAACAGGTCTAGGTAAACGCGATTGACTTCAAAACGTGTGTGAGAGTGAGAGTGAAATAGAGAGTCGGAGCAATCTTATTTCTGTATTTGTCATATAGTAGAAAACATACCATGCTGCACAAGGCTCCCAGTCAATCAGCAATTCTGTTTGGCCCTATGACAGGAACAACAATACATGCTTACATATTTTTTGCATCAGGCTTTGGTAACAGCCACCATGTTTCCTGTTTCATCATGATATTTAAAGTATTTTAGTCAAGAGACTGTAGTATATACTGTATACAAAATTTACATTGTTTGACTATTTGCCAGCTTTACTTCTGTGATTGACAGGTATTTTAACTTAACATCTTGACTTTAGTTTGACGTAAATAGAACAAATAAAGAGTAGTATGGTGTTCTGTTATGCATGTCTTACCTTTCTCACTCTTTCTTTCAGAGCACTCCTAATTGGATAAACACCTAGGCCTGTGTGGTAGGAGCAATCTGAAGGCATCAAAACTCAGATTACGAACACAATAACATCATTAACATATTCAGGTCAAGCATTCACATCAAAGTGATCAAATATCAAGTCTGAATGCAAATGTATTAAGTCATTTAAACTTACTCTTTTTTTGCTTTTATCCATTTCTGGCTCTGTGGGATAGAAAAAACAGACATATATCCACTCAAAAAAGGCAAACAATTCAAAAACGGTCTTGCTCATCATAGCATTTATTACAAATATCAATATCATTAAAAAAACCTGACAAATGCAAAACATGCCTGACTTCCGCTTTCTCTTCCCTGTTGATTTGAAGAAGTCAGGTGTCAAACTAAGTATGGAGTGGCAAACAATTAAGGACTATCTAGGTATGTCTTTTTATAAGTTCATTAAAACAGGCACACATTCACACACTCACTTGCTTGCTCGCTCACACACACACACACACACACACACACAGAGAGAACAATACGCACACAAACCCTCATGTGTAACCTATGTCATACCACAAAAATGATCATGAACACCCAATCAGAACTAAATCAATCGATTGAGAAGTTGCCCAGCAAAATTGCTGAAAAAGTTGTTGGATACAGTACATACCATACTCTTTCTTATGTGTGCAATAACCTCCATTGTAACAACTGACATCATTAGCTTACCTTGGCCAAATCACAGGAGTACTTGGGCCAAGCTAAGCTAATGATTTCAGTTGGAGACAACTAGCCTTTAGCTTACATGCTAGTCGGCCCTTCCGACTTCAATTGAATTAGGCTAATAGGGGGATATGTCGAACTGGGATGTTGCATGCAAATACAAAAAAATTATATGTCCCTCCCTAATCTAACTCTCTGGTAGACAGCAAGTGAGCGAATTAACCAAAACACAGCGGAATGTTGCTTTAAGAGCTTTAAAAGTTAGCTGTAAGAGTTACCTTTTTTAGGTAGATGTATTTCACCCGCCTCCTCCACGAGGCCTTCAGCCTCAACAGCAGGGCTTTCCAGCCCCACCTTCTCCAAAAGGCCTTCATTCTCCACAGCGGGGCCTTCCAGCCCCGCCTCCTCCACGAGGCCTTCAGCCTCTATACCGGGGCTTTCCAGCTCCGCCTCCTCCACGAGGCCTTCCAGCCCCGCCTTCTCCACGAGGCCTTCAGCCTCTACACCGGGGCCTTCCAGCCCCGCCTTCTCCACGAGGCCTTCAGCCTCTACACCGGGGCCTTCCAGCCCCACCTCCTCCACAAGGCCTTCAGTCTCCACAGCTGGGCCTTCCAGCTCCGCCTCCTCCATGAGGCCTTCCGGCCCCGCCTCCTGCACAAGGATTTCTGGCCCCGCCTCCCCTGAGGTGCCCTGCTCGTCACAGGGGGTGAGGGTCAGGGTGAGGACAGTGTCCTCTGGATGCAAGTTTACATGATTTTGTTTAAGGCGTGAATAGCTAAAGGCGAAACAATGGGGAAAACAGGGAAACTTGGTACAACATACACCAAATATCGAACTGGCATCTAAAGAAAACCCAACTATGTTTTACCAAATTTTCAGACTACACTTGGTAACCTATATTAACAAGGCTATGTATTGAACATGGCTGGAATTATAACCTTAAAACACCAGAGTATTGTTTATTTATTTATTTTTTGACTTAGTTTCTCCGCAACAAAAAGTAGTTCTACCTTCAGTGGACAGTGTCTTGTTTGCCACGATTGTCTCGTCCATGTAAGGGGAAGTTATTTTAGGTTTCTTGCCATTGCCTTCCTTCTGAGGGAGGAGGAGTGGCTTGTAGCCTATTGCATGTAGCTTCTCAAGCTGCAAAGACATTTATTTGTAAAGGATAAAAAATGTATGTTATCAGAAAACCTAAGTGTAAATTCAGTTTGAGGCAAGACTTGAAATTTATTGTAAGACCAAACATTGACAAAAAACTGCACATTATTACATGTCATATTATACTAAGTTCCTCTGATCATATTGACAGAATTTGAATGCACTTATAACCAGCAAAAGCAAAATTACTGAGTCATCCTCAAAAGTGAATTTTCTATTTTGTCAAATTTACTGTGTATGAAAAATAATCTCTGGCTTGAATTTGATGTTAGAATTATTAACAGATCAGGACTCAACGTTAAATTTTAAAAGTGGTTAAAAGTCAAAATCTGGTTGCCACTTGTATGAATTTGGTAGCCAAGGGCAACCATTAATGTTGAGCCCTGTAGATGTATAGATTCATATTTACCACCCCAAATGAATAGGTTTACACTGAAAATCAGTGCATTTCAATACATTGCAAATACATAACAGGATTAGTTGTACGAGGAGGAAGGTGGGACATCTAGGATACAGGATTTAGTCAAATACACAATATAGCTGTGTTCTTTACTTTGGTGAACCTATTCATACTGTATGTTTTTTTTACAAGGTTAAGTGCTCATGAAATAAATGAATTTTCGGTTGTCTTTTGAATGTTGTCAGGGATTCTGCATTCCGGATGATGGTGGGGAGATCATTCCACCAGCATGGAACCGTGAATGAGAATGTTCTGGAGAGTGATTTTTTGGCAACAGGTACTTAGTTCATTAATATGCCTTTCAAGTTAACAGTCAGTGACCTTAATGGTTAAATCTGCTGGCCTGTTCCCAAAAGCCATAACCAATTTGAACTCACACAGGCACTGAATCCACACTTACCCCCCCGATCCAAGGAATTTCTTCTGCCCACCTACTGTGCAATATTTAACATTTAATACTTTTGATAACTGATATTCTGTGCAATTTCATTACTGTTCAAGATTTAATACTTAATATTTAATACTTAATACTTAATACTTCTGATACAATCAAAATCACACAGTATACAAACCATATTTATCTTTCTATTTTAATGTATATAGCTTCTCAGAACTGTGCACCTTACACCCCCCCCCCCTCTTTTGCAATACTTATTTTATTCATTGTTGTTACATTTCTCTTACGTACATGTTGACACTGGAAAAGGAGTTGCTTTAATCTCGTTGTACATGTGTATAATAACAATAAAAGGCATTCTATTCTATTCTGAAGAATCTGTGTTTAAAGTTAAACTCCACTTTTAACAGTAGTACCTAAATTCCTTATTAATATTACATGAATGCCATGACTACATTAAATTCATCACATACTACTGAAAGGGGGAATCACATGCTCAATTTAAGTCAGTTTTTCAATAAAGATTTACCTGGCCCGCAACTTGGACAGTTTTTAATTTTGGACCACCGTGTGTTTGAGTTTAACACGCCTGCACTAAGCTTTAACTGTGTGAAAGAGAACCTTCAAGTTGCATTTGGTGTTTAAACTCTGTTTAGAGGTCGGTAAACCCTATATTTCAGAAATCTGGTTTAAATCCCTCTTTTCAAAAATAAAAATAAAAGCATTTGAAAAATATATTATGATCTTCTGTCAAAAATGTCACTCAATCAGGACTGGTAAATGTGGCGACCCTTAATAAAAAAGGTAGTGTTAATTGTACACACCAAAATGATGGCTTCATCCCGCATGGCTGCCTCATTGTGGGTTTTTTTAAGATTGCCAAGCCACTCCCCCTTCTTCATATCAAGGGCCTGCAGCCTCTTCATCAAACGAGCCTTCTTGGGCTGCTCTGCCCCACAGGCCTTACAAACCTTAGTGGCACAGGGCATGACCTGGGGGCAGTTGGGGCATTTCTTTTTATTAGAAACCATGTTGTCTGAGAAAAAAACAAAGAAAAAAAGAGAAAGATATTTATGTATAATATAGGCTACCCATAGAAACATTCTGAATTAATATCACACTATGCAAGGGATGCTATGTGCTTTCTTAATTTCAATGGTCAAATTGTCTTAACCAGTCATTCTTCTGAGTTTTGAACTTTGTTCGTGATGACATTGTGATAAGGGTAAACATTTCTCTGATTTTTAACTGCCATTTACACAATAATACAGTGTGTGTGTGTGTTGCCCAGATGAGAGACAGAACATAGTCCTATTGATAAAGGAAAAATGTGACATTTTAATGTCTACTGAATGCCTTATGTTAATATCACATTATTAAATTACACGAAAAGCGAAAAGGAAGAGTTGAGAAAATGTTTGTGAACTAGTTACACTAACATGTTGTCACAAATCCAGGCCATGAACTTCTGGTCATTCACCACTAGAGGTCACTCACCCATCACATGGACTTTCACACCACACAGTCAGTTACAGATCACTCAAGGACTGCATTTCCCATCATCCACTGCACCAACACAGCTGTCTGCACTGATCACGCACACACCTGAAAACAATCTCACATCACCATCACCCAATCACACACACTATATAAACTCTGGACTTTCTCTCACACTCTGCCGAGTATTGTTAGTCTAGCTACATACAAAGCGTTTCCTGTATTCCCAGTTTGATTACCCGTGTTTTGATTCTGCCTGTGTTTCTGGATATTCCCTCTACTTTGCCCTTTGGACTCTGTTTATACCTCGTTTGGATTATTGCTCGTTCCCTTGGATTATCTCTCTGCCTAGCCCTCTGGATACTGTACGCTGATCGTCGACCCACGCTTGCTTAACGGACTGCTCTGTGTTTTGCCCCTGCCATACCTGTTTACTAGTTACTGACCCTGCTTGTGTTGTTGACCATGTTTCATAATAAAGCCTTGCAAATGGATCCGCATGTCTCACGTCTCGTCAGCCCCGTAACAGAATACTCGGCCAAACCAGGATCCAGCGGCTTTTCTAACAGACTCTGGTCAGGTATGGACGCATCCTATTGAATATTTGATCTGCGTCAAGGGAGTTTATCCATAGAGGAGTATGTCTCACAATTTTGCCTATTATCCAACAAGGTACATTTTGATGAGGTTGCATTAAAAGACATTTTTCATTTTGGACTGAATGAACCCGTAAAATCCAGGTTACCTGAAGGACGGTTTAATGCTAGTCTAAGGGATTTTATGGATTATGCTTTGCTGTGTGCTGGCTCTTCATTCATGGTGGGTGTCGCGGAAGAGGACAGCGACACTGCGTTCGCGTCTGAAATGGTGGACGCGCCAGAATGCGCTCACGTAATGGCGACGACAGCTCCACCCGTTCACAAAATGGCGGCCACACCAACACCCCGTCATGTCAGTGCTGCCAGCTATGAGTCAATTCAAGTCTCAGCTGATGTTAAAGAGCTTGGTCAAGTTCCAGTTGATGTTAAAGAGTCAGGTCAAGTCCCAACTGAGGTGAAAGAGCCAAGTCAAGTCCCAGATGATGTGAAAGAGCCACGTCAAGTCCCAGCTGATGTGAAAGTGCCAGGTCAAGTCCCAGCAGATGTGAAAGAGCCAGGTCAAGTCACAGCTGATGTTAAAGAGCCACGTCAAGACCCAGCTGATGTTAAAGAGACAAGTCAAGTCACAGTTGATCGTCACGAGTCAAGCCAAGCCACAATTGATCGTCACGAGTCAAGCCAAGCGACAGTTGATCGTCATGAGTCTAACCAAGCGACAGTTGATCATCACGAGTCAAGCCAAGCCACCAGTGATCATCACAAGTCAATCCAAGCCACAGTTGAGTGTCACGAGTCAAGTCAAGCCACAGTTGATCGTCACGAGTCAAGCCGAGCCACAGTTGATCGTCACGAGTCAGGCCAAGCCACAGTTGATCGTCACGAGTCCAACCACAGCACAGCGCTCCAGCCAGAGTCTCTTCGCACCTCAGCGCTCCAGCCAGAGTCTCTTCGCGCCTCAGCGCTCCAGCCAGAGTCATACCACGCCACAACTCTACAGCTAGAGTCACACCAAGCCACTGTGGATTATCATGAACTCACCCAACACACAGCTCTCCAGCCAGAGTCACACCAAGTCACTATGGATCATCATGAACTCACCCAACTCACAGCTAACCATCCAGAGCCACATCATGTCACGGCTGAGCAGCCAGAGCCTCTTCATGTCTCAGCTCTTCTCCCAGAGCCTATTCACGTCTCTGCTGAACTACCAGAGTCTGTCAAACCCAGAGATTTGAGGTCAGTCCTTCGAGTTCCCTGTCTGGTTTCCAGTGTGAGGGATGCACCTCTGATGTCTGCACGCGCAGCTGGTATCCCCAAACCCACTCACTCTAGCCCTCCTGTTCATGCAATAGTTTCCCTATCCGAAGCGCTTCCCATGATGGGGATCGCTTTGTGTTGCGTTTGGGCTGCGTACACCACCACTGAACTGCCTGAGGTAGCGACGTCCACTGTAATGTCTCCAGAGGGAGCGGCTGAGGCTGCAGAACCTATTGGGGTAGTGACACACGCTGCTGTGCTCTTCGAAGCAATGGCACTCGCTGCGGCTTCTTCAGAGGTGATGGCATATGCTGCAGAATCTCCTGAAGCAGCGATGCTTGTTTCAGCTCCTGGTATGGTGGTGGTAGGGATGCAGCGATTAACCGGTTTTACTATTAACCGCGCTTTAAAACGTCATGGTTAATTAATCGTAAAGGCTCTGCTACACGGAGTGTTTCTGTTGCACGGAACGGAACGGTTGCAACTTGCGCAAAATGAAAGAAAAGTTATACTAGCGGTTCACCAGCTTAAAATTACGTGTTTATCAGAGACACGGAGGCCATTACACACACTAGATTAACTATGACAGAGGAACCAAACAGTGATCCTTTATTTCCACCAGAGAATGTCTGAAGTCGATAGTGTGGGACCATTTTGTACACCAAGAATGACCAGGGCGTCATTTAAATATTGCCGTAAAAATTGCTGTTAAAGAGTATACATAAGGGATAATGCACGGCTAGCCAACCTGTTCTCGCTGTACAATAAACGATTTTAATGCACGACGTGAAGGCAAGGACCAGCTGACGTGAAGTTCGTTAGCTCTAGCATTCTGCCCGCTTCAGACAGAGATGAAATAGTGCAGAGAGAGAGAGAGAGAAAGCGAGAGCGCGCGCGAGAGAGAAAGCGAGAGAGAGAGAGAGAGAGAGGTGCCAGTTGTGTGTGTGAATTAGCCTACCTGCATCTGCGCGTCACTACAAACAATGAAGATTTGAGTTTAGTTATTTAAACAGTCATTTTACCGCCTCTTTGCTGATTAATATAATGTAGCGATCCAGTATCTAAGCTATTTTATTAACTAAAGTCGCTGGGGAGCGTTGACAAGTTTCTGTCCTCCTAAATGTTTGTGTGGGCTTCTCGATCTCAAAAACCAAAATAATAGACATGATTTTCTCAGGCCATATGTAAAATCAGATGAATAAAGATTATTAAAATGAATAAGTATGGATGACAGTTGATTACAATAAGTTTAGTTTATTCCCCTCATTAGTAACAGTGTCCTCTGTGGGATAAATATAAGACTAATATTAATACTTAATTAACATTGTGATTTATGATCACTGTTATAGTATTATTCATAAGTCAAAAAAAAATGTCACCATCTTTCCAAGTTCTGTACCTCAGGTCCAAAAGAAATGTAGAAAGAATATACAAAATGAAAACACCAAATACATTTGTGATCTATTTCCATTTGTTATATTCAAAAGGGAAATACTGACATGGATGTTTACAGAGCAGAGGTCACATTTTTTAATTCCAATAGGACAGATGGACTTTTTTTCTTTAGTATTATTTTGTGCTGTATTATTGGTTACTGTGTTATTTCTGTTTCAAAAGGTAGCAATAAATAACACTTAATATCTTAAGTGTTTATGTGATTTTTATGTTGTGAAATGAATAAAAGCATAATAATCGTAATAACCGTGAAACCGTGATTATTCCTCAGACTATAATCGTACAAACAAAATCTATAATCGTTGCATCCCTAGGTGGTGGTGCCCAATAATGTACTTCCAGCCTGTCATGTTACTGTCAAAGAGACTGTCACTGAACTCTACCTGCCTCCATGTGTTACCACTGTAGAACCTCCAGAGGTGGCAGCGTCTGCTGCAGAACTTCCAGAGGTGTCAGTGGTATCCACTTATCAAGTCTTACCCTGTCCTGTCACGGCTAAGGAGGCCGTCTGTGAACTTTTGCCCTATCCTGTCACGGCTAAGGAGGCCACCTGTGAACTCTCGCCCTGTCCTGTCACGGCTAAGAAGGCCGTCTGTGATTCCTTGCTCTGCCCTGTCACGGCTATGGAGGCCACCTGTGATTCCCTGTCCAGTCCTGTTATGGTTGTGAGGGCCGTCTATGAGTCCTCATCCTGCCCAGCCACGGATATGGAGGATATCTGCAAACCTCTGTCCTGCCCAGTCACGGCTATGGAAGCTGTCTGTGATTCTCTGTCCTGCCCATTCACGGCTATGGAGGATATCTGCAAACCTCTGTCCTGCCCAGTCATGGCTATGGAAGCTGTCTGTGATTCTCTGTCCTGACCATTCACGGCTATGGAGGATATCTGCAAACCTCTGTCCTGCCCAGTCACGGCTATGGAAGCTGTCTGTGATTCTCTGTCCTGCCCTGTCACGGCTAGGGAGGTTGCCTATGATTTCCTGTCAAGCCCTGCCATGGCTCCTGAGACCACGAAGGCTCTCCCTGTGTTGTCTGTCTCTGCTCTCCCTGTGTTGTCTGTCTCTGCTCTCCCTGTGTTGTTTGTCCTTGTTCTCCTCAGATTCCAGATTCTGTCATGGCTTCCTGCCCAGTCTGCTTCCCTGCGGTGGTCTGCTGCTCCCCCATGGTGGTCTTCTGCTCGGGTCTGGTGGTCTTCTGCTCGGGTCTGGGGGTCTTCTGCTCAGGTCCGGGGGTCTCCTGCTCCACCCTGGTGGGCTCTGGTCCCATCCGCTCCGCCCTGGTGGGCTCCGGTCCCGTCCGCTCCGCCCTGGTGGGCTCCGGTCCTGTCCGCTCCACCCTGGTGGGCTCCAGTTCCGTCCGCTCCGCCCTGGTGGGCTCCGGTTCCGTCCGCTCCGCCCTGGTGGGCTTCAGGTCCGTCTGCTCCGCCCTGGTGGGCTCCGGTCCCGTCCGCTCCGCCCTGGTGGGCTCCGGTCCCGTCCGCTCTGCCCTGGTGGGCTCCGGTTCCGTCCGCTCCGCCCTGGTGGGCTTCAGGTTCTGTCCGCTCCGCCCTGGTGGGCTTATGATCCATCCGCTCCGCCCTGGTGGGTTCCAGTCCCGCCTGCTCCGCCCTGGTGGGCTCCAGGTCCATCCGCTCCGCCCTGGTGGGTTCCAGTCCCGTCGGCTCTGCACCGGTGGGCTCCGGGTCCGTTCGCTCCACCCTGGATTATATAGAAGCGTCTGGAAGCCACTCCTTGGGGGGGGGGGGGGGGCATGTCACAAATCCAGGCCATGAACTTCTAGTCATTCACCACTAGAGGTCACTCACCCATCACATGGACTTTCACACCACACAGTCAGTTACAGATCACTCAAGGACTGCATTTCCCATCATCCACTGCACCAACACAGCTGTCTGCACTGATCACGCACACACCTGAAAACAATCTCACATCACCATCACCCAATCACACACACTATATAAACTCTGGACTTTTTGTCACACTCTGCCGAGTATTGTTAGTCTAGCTACATACAAAGCGTTTCCTGTATTCCCAGTTTGATTACCCGTGTTTTGATTCTGCCTGTGCTTCTGGATATTCCCTCTACTTTGCCCTTTGGACTCTGTTTATACCTCGTTTGGATTATTGCTCGTTCCCTTGGATTATCTCTCTGCCTAGCCCTCTGGATACTGTACGCTGATCGTCGACCCACGCTTGCTTAACGGACTGCTCTGTGTTTTGCCCCTGCCATACCTGTTTACTAGTTACTGACCCTGCTTGTGTTGTTGACCATGTTTCATAATAAAGCCTTGCAAATGGATCCGCATGTCTCACGTCTCGTCAGCCCCGTAACACATGTGACATGCAGTTAGCACTTTATAGGGTTTTATATCAGACAAATGGAAACACCAAAGCAATGTCACAAAGTTCAAATAGGGCATAAGGCAGTCATGACAATACCCCAGCAACATACTTGACTAATACACTTTTGCATACATATTTCATCGAATTATATAGGCTACTTGTTCATGAGGTTGCCAATAATTTTATCCTACCTTACTCAACGACTCCAGAGGAAGTAGTAGCTAATTGGCGGTAGCGCCGTCATCCGGATATTGTTGTGCTAAAAAAAAAAAAAAAAACATTGCGAAAAATTAAATTAAACGAATTAAAAAAAATAATAATAATTTCAACAGGACAACAGAAGAAACTCACTGGAACTTTAAAAAAAATTCGGAGCTTAACTTACTGTAACAAAACTGAGCAACATACTGTATTGCTGGTGACAAAAACACAGATTAAATGTAATTTATATATTTTTTTTTGCTGTAAGATGCGCAATGGTTCTTTTTTTTTTTTTTTTACTTTTTTTATTGAATTTTTTAAATTACCGAATTCAATATCAAGTCCTTGACACATTACTTTTACACATTTTCACATTTAGTAACAATATAGTTTAAATAAAAAGAACCAAAAAAAGAAAAAAAAAAAAAAAAAAGAAACTTAAAATAAAGGGCATCACAAACGTATGTTAAATTAATTTAGCAGAGATAGGCCTACAGATCTTTGGGCTTTTCAATTTTTTTTTTAAACTTTAGACTTTAAATATATTATAAAGGCTGCTTAATGCGATAGCCTATACTGTCGTTAATGACCCGCTGATCGCTGTCAGATTCTGTGATATGAATGTCCGCATTGCATTGTGACTAATGGGCTTAGAATGAGCCCCGCTCGGCCCGTGTTCTGGCTTACTGTACTATTTCACCGGTAATAAGACCGAAATAATATTATTAAAATAAAGAAATTAATGAATACAATGATAACATCTAAATAAATGTCGATAGATGTAGCGTTATAGTTTTAAAAATATCAATAAACAGCAAAGCAATCGAAATAATAACCGAAAAAGACAGAAATAATAATTCATAATTAATATACAGCGCCGCCACTCCCACCACACGCAGTGCGTAGGGCACTGACTTGCTGTGGGGGCACCAAAAATAGCCTAATGTAAAATCAATAATCATAGTCAATAATTATAATACCGATATTATTTCAGTATATATTATTAGGCACCTTTCAGGCATAACAAGAGTATTTAATTGCTCTAGAGATGGTGCCCCCAGTGCTCCGTTGGATTGCGCAATTTGCGCAGCACCTGACGAAGTTTGACTTTGACAGTAGGAGGTATATAAAAGACTGGCAAACTGTCTTTATGTTTAAAATCATAAAGGAATTATGGTTAGGGCACCAAAATGGCTAGCAGCAGCACTGCACATATATAAACCGTGATAAGATCTCGTGAATAAATGTTGATTAAACAGCTTCTCTGCTGCAGCCCGACTGGCAGAAAGAATCGTGCTGTTGCACGAAAGATGCATCCAATTGAAATGTATTAGTTTAAAAAACGGGCTGGAGTTACGAAAATAACGAAATAAACGTGTCCCTGCCACAAATAAATAGATTAAATTACGTGACTAAATCACGAACTGCCGTGAGACCGGGTTGTTACTCCCGGTGTTTCTGTGTGTCAGCCTTGCCTTGTCATGTCCTGCCTTGTATGAATTAAAGACTGTATATTTGAGTTTGTTTGAGTTGAGTAGTTGTGTGCACCGTGACAGGGCATGTATACGGCCTCTCTTTTGTGTGAATTTTCAAGTGCCTTTTAAGGTTTGTTTTTTGATTGAAAATTTCTCCACACTGTTGGCAGGTGTAAGGTCTCTCTCCAGTATAAATTCTCATTTGGGAATTAAGGTTTTGTGTTTTGTCAGCTTTTTTTGGTGAGGAAGTCTTTTCAGTCTGTGAGCTGTTATCGTTTTGATCTTTCTATTCTGTTTCATTCAGTTCTTGACTCTCCTCTTTCAGTGCCATCAGGTCTGAGGTGAAAAGAGACACACACAAGGTAACACCAGTTTAATGGCATAAAGCAACAAACATCAAAACATTTAGACACGAAAAGCATCAAATCCAAACACATATCAATGGATGCTATACCTACTAAACTACTGAATGAGGTGTAACCTGTAATCTCAAAACCTGTAATTTTGTCAATATTGTTAACGGGCGGATTTAGTGAATTGGGGAGATGGTCCTCACTGCAGAACACAAGATCCAGGGGGCGGAGTTGGATCTAGATCCAACTCCTCCCACCTTACATAGACCTGAACCTACCCGTCTCCACCCCCTGATCCCTAAACCCACCCATCCCCACCCCTAAAGATACCCATCCCCACCCCTAAACCTACCAATCTCCACCCCCTGGATGTGGATCCAACCCCGCCCCCTGGATCTTTGTTCTGCAGTGAGGGGCTACTGGAATTGGGGGCCCCAGGCAAATATAGGAATGGGGCCCTATACATTTGCACACATTTACCTAGATCAACCTTGTGGTTCCTTTTTTGTCGTGATGCTTGCTGCTGCACAATGGTGCCCCACAGTTGTGTCCAATGTTTCTACATTTTTCATGTACATGTTATTATGGGATTCTTTCATTTACATTTACGTTTCTTGATTTAGCAGACACTTTTATTCTTTCATGTTGTAGACCACAAAATAACAATTTACCATTGAGATACAAATTTTAACAAAAAACTAAAATTATAATATGATAAACCTCACAATTGAACCTTTAAACCATTTTTTTTTTTTAAAGAAAAGGGATGAGGCAGAAGTATAAATTAGTATATTATTTAAATTGGGTTTATGTGGGTGGATTTTCACATTAGTCTGAACAAAAACTGCTTTTGGAAAGTCAGAAATATAGTGGTTTCCCCGGTAACGGCTGTAAACAAAGCAGCGCTCAGCTCATAAATGATACTTTATCAGGTAAAATGAAAATGCCATCAAAACTTTTCTGAAGACAATCGGTTCCCTTCAGAGGTTCATTCTTATACAAACTTGAATTAGTGAGACTGAGAAAAGTGTGAATATAGCCTATACTGACGAGGAAAGTCCACTGATGAGTTACCAGCGTAAGCCTACATTTAATTTTAGTCATTTTAACTTAGGGCTGTCAATCAATTAAAATATTTAATCGCATGATTGTCATGAGTTAACTCACGAATAATCGCAACTTAATCAAACATTTTTATCTGTTCTAAATGTACCTTAAATTAATAGTTTAATTTAAATTAATAATACATTTTTAATACTCTAATCAACATGGACATGGACAAATATGGATGCTTTATGCAATATATGTTTATTATTAGTGAAACCATAGTTAACAGAGCATGAAGAGTAGACATGTTTAATAGGTCATAGATGTTTTTCAAAGAACTTGTTCATGTCTATTAGACACATGAAAAAAAAGAACACAGAAATACCAGGTTCTTATTACTTCTCTTTCTTTGCTCTGAGCAATTTACTGACACAAACCTGTTTACATTTTCGCACGACAGGTCAGCTCACTTCTTCTGAACATGCAAAATGTACATTTATTATTACATTCGTTTGCCTCTGTGCCACATACTGTATTTTGATGCAGCTAAATTCTCAATAAAACTGTTTTCATTAATATATTTTACTGTTTATATTTTACGGAATGAATATGAAATAGTGACTGAAACACGACCCATTAAGACTACATAACCAGCTCTCCCTTCCAAGATGTTAATCTATACAAAAATCCTGATTTATAATCCAGCCGTCGTCTGATAAAATCAAATAGGCTACACATAAGAAAAAGACAAGCTGTGCTGTGATTTCGGCTATACTTGCATGCAAAATTTGAGAAGCAACATATCTGTGTTTTAACTGAAAGCGCAGCTCCTTTCAGCTGCTCGCTGAACAGAGCAGACACAGAGAGAGAGACCTCGCGCTCTTGCGGCAGTCAGCTTCAGATGCATTATATTTAGAATTTGCTACAAGCAGGATACACAAGAAGCACGTTCAACTCGGACACGCAGACGGTTGTCGTGGGAATAAACACCATAAACAGAAACCGTTCGCGTGTCCGCGCTTAATGCGCATCTCGTATATAGGAAAAGCATTTTAGGGGGCCCTTGGTTTTTGGGGGCCGAAGGCAGTCGCCTAACTTTGCCTAATGGGTAAGTCCACCCCTGATTGTTATTTCTTTGCATTCTTTAGGACCTCCGCTCATCTAGATCTTGATGGAGGGATGTGCCATTACATTGTATTCCATAATTTATGGAACAGAATACATTGTATTACTTTTGCATTACTTTTCAAATCTGGGCTGGGCTTGCTTGTTTTTAATATAAAAAGTTCTATTTTTGGTAAATGAACCCCTTTCACACCAAAAAGTGAACTGAATAAGCCTCAGGCTGAAGGAAAATAAATTCATGTCTGTACAGTAGAATGCAGGAGAAGAAAGTTCAACACTCTCAGCAATAAAAAAGAAGCAGAAATGTTAGTTTATCTAAAGGAATTTGTCCTTATTAGTGTGATTGAATTTGATAATCGAAGCTCAGAAGCAAAAACATTGGTTAATAAAATGGGATTAAATACATAAAGGATATTTGTGTTATTTACCTTTTAATTATTGCAGTTTTGCGTCATATTCTGATTTTGCATTTCACTGTTCTTTATTCATTTGGAGGAATACTGAATCTGTTTTTGTGAAAGTGAGATGAGTAAATGCATCACATTTAGTCTAGAACTAATCAAACACGGGACACACAATGGGCCTCATTCATGAAACACGAGAATAACAAATTTTTGTGTAAATCATTCGTAAAGCCGTTCTGACGTAAATGTTTGGATTCATGAAAATGTTCGTATTTTCAAAGTTAGTTGCTATGAAAGAAATTTACACCTGCTCCCTACCACGTGTAAAATGGTGCATAAAATGTTTGGTGTTCTTTTTGGCAAACTGATGACACTCAATTTTGATGCACTGCCATTATAATATTTTACAAGTTTTGTTTTTATTTTTAGCTGAGAGTTGATCAACTGTTTAGCTCCGGTTTAGCTTTGGGTAAAACACAGTGCTTGTCACTGTCACGTTTTACCCAGCCGTCCAATCAATGGAGGAGGGGCGGGACAAAAACTACAACCAATCATCTTACTTGTACAACAACTGAACAACAATAGAGAAGTTAATATTGCTGTTTACTGCATTTATATATTCAGTAATATTCTTCAACATAAGATACTAGTAATACGTTACTGCCGTGGATCCGTTACCTAAAGGTTGCGAGTTCGAGTCTCAGGTCCGGCAGGAATTTTAGGTGGGGGGAGTGAATGTACAGCGATCTCTCCACCCTCAATACCACGACTGAGGTGCCCTTGAGCAAGGCACCGAACCCCCAACTGCTCCCCGGGCGCCGCAGCATAAATGGCTGCCCACTGCTCTGTGTGTGTGTTCACGGTGTGTGTGTGCACTTTGGATGGGTTAAATGCAGAGCACAAATTCCGAGTATGGGTCACCATACTTGGCCACATGTCACATCACTTTCTTCTTTCTTAAGATATTCCACTTCATAGCAACCAAATCGACGGCTGGAAAACCTTTTTTTTTACAGTCTATGGGAAAAACGCTGTGCCACCAAAGCGTTCTCAAGTGCCACCAGCTTGCCGTTTTCATAAGAGCACCTGTCATTTTTCAGCTTGTTAAAAACGCTTTGGTGGACACACGTTATTGAATATTTATTGTTAGCCATGTGGCCTATTAGTCTTTTTTGCATTTATGCAATATACTGGAGCCAAACTTGAGAAAGTAAACCAGAATATTCCACTGCATTCCTGGACACGTAATTCATAGGCGGGGATTATGCTAATTGTGTAGGAGCGTGCACGAGTGCCCTATTTACAAATGATTGGAATTCATTAACATACACGTTTAACTATCAAATCGGACGTTTACGAAGCATTGGTTAATCCGGAGGAGAGTTTTCAGGAAGGTCTGTTTTACGCGCAAAGTACTCGGAATTTACTCTAAATGTTTCATGAATGAGGCCCAGTGCTCAGTACTTACTCCTGATTTCTCTCAACATGGGGACAGGAGAGCAGTCAGTCAGTAAATGGGAAAACAAAGTAACTGACCTTACTTATTTGAAAAAGTATTTATGTAAATTAAAAACTTATGTGTTAATTTACTAGTTACTTTACTAGTTTACTTGAAAAAGTCATGTGATTACGTAATAATAATAATTTTGTTGTAGAATGAAATATATGGTTCACTGATTGAAATGGTACCTGTTCAGTTTCTTCAATTAGCCAAAAATATGACCAATATCTAATAGGAAAGTGAAGAGCAGAGACTGAGTGAATCTTCATCAGGTTCTTGATTGAGATGGTTATGTGTCACGCTGCAGTCATCAAGACTGACTAAAGCACTGAGTCACTGTAGTTTATACAGACTTCAGGAGGCTGTTCTTACAGCACTCAGATCATGAGCTTAAACACAGTGTGCAAAGGATGAGAGCAGCTCTAAAAGAATCAGAAGAACTATAGCACTCATTATCAGAGAGATCAGGGAAACTCCAGATACATTCACACTTAACTCACATACTGATTAGCATTAACAATGACACCAATTAAAGAAATGAGGCAGACGCACAAGAGCATCACAGACAAAAAAATGATTTTACATTTGTATTCACACGCCAACAGCAAAAGAGATTAATTTAGAGTTTAAACATCATTTACCTTTCTGCTGTCTTTTTTACGCTATAATTTAATTGAACAATATAATTGTGTCTTTTGCAATTATTGTATTGAAAAGACAGCAATAAATAATAAATGTCCAGTCATTAAATAAAAAAACTGACAAGGAGGATTTTGAGTGAATTTACAAGTGTATTGATGTGCCTGTGTTAGAAATTAAACATGGAGACGTCCGGTAACGCGCAAACACTGATGGCTGAGTGAGAGAACTGCTCTCCCAATAAATAATCCTAAAAGCCCCTAATCATTCGAATATCGAACAAATTCAAACATAGAACATTGCAAAGGAAAGTAGGGCAGGGATGGAAACAAGGGCAAGACAAGAAAATCCCAGGTCGTCAAGATAAGATAGAAGTTGGAGAAGAAACGGACCCAACCGCTAGCCGACATGCTAACGCTGAGGGGAAAATTGGCTTGGAGAAAATACACGAAGAGCTGAGAGAATTCAGGAAGGAAAACAACGAAAAACTATGAAAAACTAGCGGTTATCAAGGAAGATCTGAACAGCACGAATAAGAAGATTGAAGAAGCCGATGATGCATGAACAATTTGAAAATTGTTTTAAGAAACTATATACAAAAAATGCATCTGGATCAAAAATCGATATTAAGTTCTTTACAATTACCTTGGTTAACAGAGAGACTCATGTGATTCAAGCAGTAATTGCAGATGATAATTTATTAAGAAAACATATAAGTAAAGAATATCCATGGACAACTACTATCCTAGAAATATGGGCCACAGTAATTAAAAAAATATGATTTGAAAGACGCTCTAAAGATAATGAGGTGGTGTGCATACGATACAGATTTCACTCCAAATACCCCAGATCAATCTTTTAAGAATTGGAGTAAGAAAGGCATTACATCATATTATTCTGTTACAAACAATAATACTTTCTTAACTTTCCAATAATTAAAGAATCAGTTTAAGTTGAATAATCATGACTTGTTTAGATACTTTCAAATAAGACACTACTTTAATTCACAAGTGAACAGGAGCGGGGATTGGGCACAGAATGATTTAATAGGGCTAATACTATTAGTAAGGTAATCTCCAAATTTGATCATTGTTTTCAAAATTACAGATCAGATTCTACCTCATATGTCCGAATTAAATGGGAGAAGGAAGGAAACATTATTATAACAGAAGAGGCTTGGGTAAATCCCATTGGGAAATCACAGGCTCACACCAGTGGAAGTTATTTACATGAAAATTAGATTTTTTTTATATCTCCTGCACAAAAGTGAAACAGGATCTGGGTGTTGAGACACTGTCATTCAGAAGTAGCAAATCATCACCATATATTCTGGGCATGTCCAGTTATACACCTGTTTTGGAAAGACATACACCGGACATCGGAGGCCATATTCAAGATTAATATCCCATTTCAGTTTCATGTGCTATATTTGGGAATTCTGGATTTACATGAAACTAATTATACATATCTATGGAGAATATTCCTGGTTGCAGCTAAAAAGGCTATTACTCATAAATGGCTTCGACTCAATCCTCCCACTCTAGAAGAATGGAAAGCAAATGTAATTGAAACATGTAAGATGGAAACCCTTACTTTTTCTTTAGAATTAAAAAAGCAAAAGGGGCTATTTTATGGAGTATGCGGGAAAAAAAAATTGGACTCTGAGAATTAGCAATGTTAAAATAGATATATTCATATATCTCAGTATTGTAAATGTAATGTAACTATGCAAGATCACCATTGCACTGGACCTTACCCTGCTGTTTTTCTCTCTCTTCATTGTGGTTCTGTTCTCTCTTCTTTTTCCTCTTTATTGTATATCATTCAGGTTCTGAAAGCGTTACAAAAATGTATCCTGAAATGAGCAGGAAGTCAGCTGAATGTACCTCTGAATTTAGTATTGTATCTTTTGACTTCCTTGACATAAAAAAAGAAGTATTTTGGAAAATACCAACAGTGATTATATAAATTATATTAATTCTTCTAGATTCTTTATACATAAAGGCAAATTTATATGTCTTTATTAATACCCAAACTCAGTCAACTGGAGATACATATTACTCCATTAATATTTATAAAAAACGTTATTGAGAGTATTTTAACATGTGTATTGATATTTGATATTATCTTGATTTATATGATTGCACAATAAGTGATGTAAAAGCATCCGAGTCGGGAGATTTCTGAATTTCATTCTGTACCTTCAGATGATGTTTGTTGCTCTTTAGCCAAGCAGCTCTGTGTAGATTTGTTTCTCCATACATACCAGTGCCAGTCTCACCTTTACAGTAATGCTGCTTAAAAACAGACCAGCTGACTGTCGAGAAGAACAGCAGCTTCTGTGCACACTGTGAATCACGAACTGACAGACTTTCTGGAGAAGAGACATTAAACTCATGAACAATAGTAAGAACAGCATTTTGAGTTCATTAACTCAAACTTATTATGAAACACATAGAATGTATAACAGTATAAACAACACATATATATATAAATCAATATAGGAAAGAAAAGAAAGCAAATTAAATTAAGTCAATTAATTATTGATATCAGTTATTGGCAGGACTTGAAGTGTTTCTCTGTTACATCTTTTCCAGTGTTTGGACACGGTGACAAGCATAAGCTGATCTCTGAGGTAGTTCTTCAGTTCTAGCATAACACAGGACTGTTTAAGATAATTATGTTCAAACTTTGATCTTCCTGGAAATCTTCAAGAGAATAAAGAGGACTTTTATTTTGGCGTGACTATATGACGTCACAAGGCCGCGCTCCTGTTGTTTTTAGGCAGAAGGAAGGTTTTGTGTTTTTACTCATTTAAAATGTTAAAAGCGATGCAAACTGTTCAGATTTCAGTATAGTTTTTCCAACATTCGTGATACTTTTTTTGTAAGTAAAGCGTCTCATTTCGCTTATTATTATCGTGAATCAGTTTATCATGAACAGCTATTCAAGCAGTGATGAGAGAAACGGAGCTTTTTCGAGTCACTCTGTCACAAATACAACGGTAAGTTACAACACACACACACACACACACACACACACACACACACACGCGTGCAGAAACCTTTTCTTTCTAATGAATCAAAACATACAGCGACGAATGAGTCTGATTCCTGAACAAAACACTCTGAAGAGTTACAAACACTGATATGAATCAGTTTCTCAGTTAATCACTCATTAAGATAATTAATGAGTCTGATTCCTGAACAAAACACTGAAGAGTTACAAACACTGATATGAATCAGTTTCTCAGTTAATCACTCATTAAGATAATTAATGAGTCTGATTCCTGAGCAAAACACTCTGAAGAGTTACAAACACTGATATGAATCAGTTTCTCAGTTAATCACTCATTAAGATAATTAATGAGTCTGATTCCTGAGCAAAACACTCTGAAGAGTTACAAACACTGATATGAATCAGTTGCAGCTGTTTCTCAGTTAATGTGACTTTTTGAATCTTGATTTTTTTTAATTAGTGTTCTTTTGTTGATTTTGAGCACTAGTTTTCAGGCTAATCAGGCCATTAACTGTTCCTGACTGACTGGAGAGGTTTTCTTTGCTTTCTTTTCTTCCCCAAACAGAAACATTCCCAGTGAAGCGACTGAGATCCTCGTGACACTGCCTATAAAGATATAAAGATGGCCTTTATTAAACATGAGAGTGAAGACATAAAGATTTCAGAAGTGTTCAGCATCAAACATGAAGATACTGAGACACAAACAGGTTGGTTTCATTCTCAAAGCTGAACTCACTCATTTGATACTTATTAAAATGTCCAGCTGTACAGAAATGAATTTTGAAGAAAGTGTCCAAATGAAAGCACTTTTATTTGACATGGAACGGGTCGTCTCGTGTGGACAGACATGTTGAGACCACGTGACTCCTTTTTACCGTACCATTAGTACCAATTCAATTCTAGAACCGCTTATAGTGAACCACTTTTACACGTTTTTGTGTACTTGCTCTGGTTTCATAAAATAATTGTATTTGTATTTAATACTTTTTATTTTAAAATATAATAGTATAATCACACTTTATTATTATCAATTATTAACTTATTATTTTATTAGAAAATAACTAAATAAAGTGCAATAATTTTATCACTATTATTAATTTACTTTTAGTTATATTTAATAGGTCACATTTTGAGGACCAAACCAAATCTCCAGGTTCTCTTATGAGAACAAGGCAGAAAAAATGTATGTGCACCCCTGTATATAATACTGCAAGTTGTCATAGGAGGTGTAGTCGGATTTGCGCGCTTTTTTTAATCGCGTAAATTCCACGTCTGTTATCACAAAACACACAACTAAAACAGCTCCAATCACAGGTTGTTGACGTTTGTAAGTGCTGCAAATAAAGACGTCGCTGTCGGCTGCAGAGATACTGCTGTCGGTGTGAATGCAACCAGGAAAACGGCCCAAGGGGGAAATTGGTTGTTGGGCTCAACTATGAGCCTCTTTGGCTACTGCTTGTAGAGAGGAGTGTTGTTAGGCTTCCTCTCCCTATAGAGAATCCTCCTCCTTAGAGTTCCAGCTGGGCAGCAATATCAATTTAGGTGCACTGTGTGCCTCCTTGACATCTACTTTTAGTGTAGTGCATAGTTTGGCCTCCTTTTGCTTTGGAGAGTCATCATGTTGAGGCCTCTGGGCCACGTTTACTCTGTCAGTTAAATGTGACCCAATTCTGATTTTTTGCTCATATGTGACACAGATTGGATCTGTTCTATGACTGTGTAAACAGGAAAAAAACGCAAGCATTCGGATATTTTGAGATTGGTTTCAGGCCTCATACATATGTGGAAATGAATCCGATATAAATCGGATATGTGCCAATGCAACTGTCGTGTAAACGGGCAGATTGGATTTTCTGAGGCATTGCGTTCTGTACGTCATTAAAACTGCGTCAATTTGGTACTTCTCCGTGGTTTAATGACGTTATATTATTCTCAGGAGGAAGCACGTGTGGAGGCGGTAAATGACAACAACTTTTAAAGGGTTAGTTCACCCCAAAATTAAAATTCTGTCATTAATTACTCATCCTCATGTCGTTCCAAACCCGTAAGGCCTTCATTCATCTTCGGAACACAAATTCAGATATTTTTGATTAAATCGGAGAGCTCTCTGATGCTCCATAGACAGCAACGCAACTGTAATGTTCCCCGGCACACAAATGTAGGAAGGACATCGGTAAAACAGTCCATATGACATCAGAGGCACAACTTCAATTGTGCGAAGCTAAGAGAACACTTTTTGTGCACAGAAAGAAAAAAGACTTTATTCAACATAGGGCTGCCACTAACAACTATTTTTATTTCGATTAATCTATCGACTAATTTATCAATTAATCTAAACAAATAATTTCCCACAAAAAAAATCAACAATTTTACTTAAGAATATTTTATTAAACCAAATTAAATCTCTATGAAATCCTTTTTTAAAGCAAAAGTAAAGTGCAACACAGAGTGCAAGAAGCAAGTGTCCATCTCATCTCAGTCCAACTCACTGAAATCAGTTCAGTATTATAGTGTAAGAAAGACAACATATCGTCTCCAGGTTACGTATGTAACCATGGTTCCTTGAGGGAACGAGACGCTGCGTCACCACGCTTTGGGAATGCCTTGTGCGTGACCGGCTCTGAATCTGCTGTGTAATCTGACCAATGGAAGGGCGCGACGTCACAGGCGGGTGACGTCAGAGACCAGGAAGCATAAAAGCACGTGCGGCAAAGCCGGCGACAGCCTCAAGTCATGAAGAACTGCGCTGGCAAGGATGCCGGAAGTATGGCAAAGTGATGCAGCGTCTCGTTCCCTCAAGGAACCATGGTTACATACGTAACCTGGAGACGTTCCTTTTCGGGAACTTGAGCTGCGTCACCACGCTTTGGGAACGAGATGCCCACTCCGCCAGACTTACAAATCCCTGCCCTGTGTGTATGTCTCAACATAAACGACTAGGACGAGAGGACTGAAGAACCTGGGGTAGTACCGATGTCTAGGCCGTAGAACCGGACAAAGGTGGACAGGGTGGACCAACCCGCAGCGTTGCAGATGTCCAAAACAGGGACACCTGCAGAGAAGGCCTTGGAGGCTGCCATACATCTAGTGGAGTGTGCCTTGACCCCCAAAGTCGAGGGGAGGCCAGAGGACTCGTAACAGGCTGTGATTGTCTCGACAATCCACCGGCTGATAGTGTGCTTGGTAGCAGGGAGACCTCTCCTGGGCGGACCAACGCACACAAGCAATTGGTCCGACCTTCTCCACTGGGTAGCTCTGTGGACGTATGTGTCAAGTGCTCGCACAGGACACATACAGTTAAGCTTCGCCTGATCTGAATCCCGAAAGGGAGGAGGATGGAAGGCCTGCAGTACTACTGGCCGTGGTGCAGTAGTGGGGACCTTAGGGGTGTAACCCGCTCGAGGGTACAGAAATGCTTTCGCCAGTCCGGGCGCAAAGTCAAGATAGGAAGGGGCCACTGATAGGGCCTGAAGGTCACCCACTCTCTTCAGAGAAGTGATCGCTAACAAGAACGTAGTCTTGAGGGAAAGATGACGATCTGAAATCTCCTCTATGGGCTCAAAAGGTGGTTTACACAAAGCCTCTAGCACCACCGCCAGGTCCCACGTGGGGACGCGAGAACGCACTGGCGGCCTCATCCTCAGCGCACCGCGGAGGAAGCGTATCACCAGGGGGTGTTTGCCCACTGTGTTTCCATCGAGCGGTGAGTGGTAAGCCGATAATGCTGCCACATGCACCTTCACTGTGGAGTAGGATACCCCTGCAGAGAGTCTAGCCTGCAGATACTCAAGAACTGTACCAACTGGGCAGTTAACAGGGTCCTGCTGGCGAGCTCTGCACCATGAAGTGAAAAACTTCCACTTCAGGGTGTACACTTTCCTTGTAGAGGGAGCTCTGGATTGGAGAATGGTCTCTACCACCTCAGCTGGGAGACCAGAAGCTATGAGCTGTGCCCCCTCAGGGGCCACACCCACAGTCTCCATAACTCCGGGCGGGGGTGCAGAATGGCAGAATGGCCCCTGTCTCGACAGTACGTCTGGTCCCACATTCAGGTACCCAGGAATATACAGTGCTCTCAGTGAGAGGGACTTGTCCTGGGACCACAAGAGGATCTGGTGTGCCAGTTTGTACAACGGGCGCGAGCGCAGACCCCCCTGGTGGTTGATGTAAGAGACCACCGCTGTGTTGTCGGTGCGCACCAACACATGGTGACCTCTCAGGTCTGGGAGGAAAAATTTCAGTGCTCGAAAGACCGCTAGCATCTCCAGACAATTGATGTGCCATATGAGATGGCGACCACTCCACAGACCGCGGGCTGAGTGGCCACTCATGACTGCTCCACAACCGGTGAGAGACTCGTCCGTCGCTAACGATAACTGGCGACACAGAGCTCCCAGCACCGGGCCCTGATTTAAGAACCAAGGTTTCCTCCACATGTCTAGGGCTCGCACACACCGTCGAGAGATCTTGATCATGCGAAGTGGATTTCCCCTCTGGGAAAATCCCTTGGTCTTGAGCCACCACTGCAGGGGTCTCATGTACAGCAGGCCAAATGGTATCACATTGGACGCAGCTGCCATCAGACCCAGCAATCTCTGAAACTGCTTGACAGTGAGTGACTGGCCTTCTCTCACTCTCTTGACTGACGTGAAAATCAACTCGATCCGAGCAGGAGACATTCGTGCCTGCATCGTGGTCGAATTCCACACCACGCCTAAATAAGTGGTCCTCTGAACCGGAGAAAGCACACATTTCTTGGTGTTTAGTCTCAACCCCAACTGTGTCATATGAGCGAGGACGACATCTCGCTGTCTCGCCGCCTCCATCTCCGACTGAGCTAGAATCAGCCAGTCGTCGATATAATTTAGTATGCGGATGCTCTGCAGCCTCAATGGAGCTAGTACTGCATCCACTACTTTTGTAAACGTGCGGGGCGAGAGTGCTAGACCGAAGGGAAGAACCCGATATTGGTATGCTTTGCCCCAAAAGCGAACCTTAGGAACTTCCTGTGACACGGACGGATGGATATGTGGAAGTATGCGTCTTTTAGATCTATCGTGACAAACCAGTCCTCGGACCTGATCTGTGACCCAACTTGCCTTAGCGTGAGCATCTTGAACTTCAGCTGACTGACTGAGTGGTTCAGTTGACGCAGATCTATGATCGGACGCAACCCGCCATCCTTCTTGGGAACTATGAAATACCGTCTGTAAAACCCGGATTCCCTCTCGTGAGGAGGGACCACCTCAATGGCCTCCTTCCTTAATAGGGCTTTCACCTCTTGTTCCATAACCAGAGCCTGCTCGGGGCCCACCAGTGTTGGAATCACGCCGCTGAAGCGCGGTGGTGGAAAAGCGAACTGAATTCGATACCCCTTTTCTACAGTCTGCAGGACCCATTGAGACACATTTGGCAGTAGTTTCCACGCTGCCAAATAATCTACTAAGGGAACCAGCCTCTCGAGGCTGGCCTCTGGTGTTAGAGATGGTAGTTCGGACCGCTGTGACGGCGCACCGCCAAGCGGGGCCAGAACTATCCATTTTATAGACCCCTCAGGGGTGACGTGTGTCTCAGTCCCCTTGCGTCGGACTGAGCGCAGCGTCGAGGGCACTGGGGAGAGATAGGCACCCTGTAACTCCTTTCTTCCCCAGAGGGGCCTGCCCTCAAGAAGTCCTGCATCCCCATGTGTCAGGACTTTTTCTTCTGGGACCTCCTAGCCGTAAGTACGGACCTCAGATCCGGCTTCGACCTTGAAGCCCCAGACGAGTAGCGCTGCCTCTGGCCCCGCCGCGGGGGAGCACGAGAAGCAGCGCTCTCCTTCTGAGCCTCCCTGTATGAGGAGCCGGTACTCGTCGAGGGCTGCTCCCGCCCAGCAGCCCCCTGAGCCCGAGAGCGGCGAGGTAGGAACCGCTGGAACGCCGCCGCTTGCTTACTCGCCTCCTGAAACCTGTCGACAACCGAGCTGACAGCGTCGCCGAACAGGCCATAAGACGAGAGCGGGGCGTCCAGTAGGCAGACCCTGTCTTTGTCCTTCATATCTGACAGGGTCAGCCACAGATGTCTCTCCGCTGCCACCATAGCAGCCATAGAGCACCCAATGGCACGGGCAGTCTCCTTAGTGGTGCGGAGAGACAAATCAGCGGTCCTCCTGAGCTCCGCGATATCATCGGAGCTCACCTGCTCGCGCTCATCGAGCTTTTTCAGCAGATCAGCTTGGTATGCCTGTAGCACAGACATTGTGTGCAGACACGCACCTGCTTGACCTGCTGCCGAGTACCCTCTGCCCACGAGCGTAGATGTTGTACGCAAAGGCTTTGTGGGCAGGGCCGGAGCCTTCAAGGACGATGCCACGTGAGGAGACGGATAACTCGCAAGCGTCTGTTCTACCTTTGGCATCGCCCTATAACTGCACTCATCCAAACCCACGACATTCCCATAATAGTTAGACGCTGGAATGAAGAGGCAGGACGAGTACGGTCTTCCCCACGATCTACAAACCTCAGTATGCAGATCGGGAAAAAAACGGCAAGCTCCGATGTGGAGGTGGCGGCCGAGCGCGCAAGAAACGCTCGTCGAGCTTGCTTCCACGCGACTCGGTCTGCTGCTCGGCTGGCCAATCAATTTTCAGTTTATCGACAGCTCGAGTCACCACCTCCAGCAGCTCCTCATACTGCAGGGATTGGGGCGGCTCATCGGCGCTCTCCATCTCCTCCTCCTCGAAGGAAGATTGGTCGAGCGTCGAGCCCGTTCCGCGGTAGGAAGCTGCCTTTCTCTCACTGCGAGCTCTCCCGGAGCGGGCGCTCGATCTGGAAGCAGTGGACGGAGACAGGGACTCGCCTGTCTCCATTTCCTGCTCCAGATCGAACTGTGAGCCCCACGAGTGCAGACGCCGCTCTGCCTCGGCAGCAGCGGGGCCCGAACCGCGGGGCTCACTCGTGAAAATCCCGTCCACAAACAAGGATTTTCGGGAGCGGAGCGTACGCAGCAGCAAGCGCTCACAATGGGAGCAATCAGCTCCCTCACTGAATGCAGCCTTCACGTGCCCCGCTCCCAAGCAAGCCACGCACTGCTCGTGTGTGTCTCCAGCAGTGATGAAACGTTTGCAGGGAGACACACACGGCTTGAACAAGCGTGACTTGCCCTCGCCCTTATAGCCACTCTTAGACATAGTGCAGTGTAAATGCAATCAGTGTAGTGTCTTATCGAGTGTAGGTTTATGTATTTCTTGGAAGTGCAAGCAGACAAACAGAGTAGACCAGACACACAGAGAGCGCGGTTCTGAATGACAGAAGGCTGTCGCCGGCTTTGCCGCACGTGCTTTTATGCTTCCTGGTCTCTGACGTCACCTGCCTGTGACGTCGCGCCCTTCCATTGGTCAGATTACACAGCAGATTCAGAGCCGGTCACGCACAAGACGTTCCCAAAGCGTGGTGACGCAGCTCGAGTTCCCGAAAAGGAACCACGTGTTCTAGTCTAATAATACAATTATAATCAGTATTTTAAATAAAGGAGTATTTACCAGAAATATTATTCACCAGAATTTATTTAGGAGAAAAATGTAAATGTGCAGTATTTCTGAAAAAGGAAAAAATAAATAAATAATGGAACCATTAAAATGGAATCCAGAAAATAAGAGTTTGGTACAGATAAAACTGTAAAACTCAATTAATTAGACAGGCTTTTTGATTAATAAAATTTAATTTAACCATTAAAACAGAGTATAGAAAAATGAAAATGGAAAAAAATTAATTTGGAAATAAAACGGCTTTCATAGGGATCTATAATTATAATAATGTTTTTGTGGTAATAAAAATAGATATAAGTGAACAATAGCTTTTAAAATGACTTAAAATACATGTATATAATAGCAATGATGCAATAATAATTAGTTCAAATAAAGTATCAAAAGCAAGAAATCATATGGTTTTATTGAACAAAACTGTTAAAGTACATAATGTATTATAAACAATAGAGCTAATGTACATTTCGCATAACAACAAAGGCCTGCAGGGGGCACCTGATGATTATTTTTAAACATTACTGAGCGATCTTAATCCTTGTTTAATATTAACCAAGCACCATTTAATTCAAATGTCCACTTAATCTTTAATATTTGGCCATTTCTTTAGGACAGAAATGCTATAGCCACTGTAATTAAATGAATATGTGGACATCAAAACGTGTAAACTCAGAGTGAGGGTTTGAGCTTTTATTTTGAAATCGAGATGTATTCTCCTGTGTTTGCACAGGTTTATAAATGATTTACCTCACAAATCTGATGAAATGGCGCACGTTGCGTTCCCAGATGAACGTTATAATAAACCTAAACTCACAACAACATGCAGAGATGGAGTTTGAGATGCTCCACACATGTAAATAAGTTTCTGTGGAGCTACTGTGAACGGAGCCGCTGTGAGACGCACATACTTAACCTACACGCATGTGATTAATTAAAGCTCATGTGTTAGAACTGCATCGCATATAAATTTAATTAAATCATAATAGCGTTTATGAATTCACAATTATGCTTAACTATGATTTTTAAATGGGTTTAATATCATGCAGCCTTGGAAACCAGTCTAATAATGTGTTTTATGGATTCTTGTCCGTGAAATGCGGCACTTCCGGTATTTTGCCGGTTAGTCGATGCTAGCAAAATGAAGTCGATGATTTTTCAAAATCGACTAGTCGACTAAAATCGATGAATCGCGACAGCTCTAATTCAACAATTCTTCTCCACCGAGTTACCGTCTTCCACCATTTTAGAGAGTATGACAACGCATGCGCACGCTTTCCCCTAAGCGTAAACAATGCTTATTACGTTCATACGCGCTCTTTCCCCCCGAACGTAAACCGCTGATTACATCAATTACGTTGTTGGGTACTCTCCAAAATGGCGGAAGACGTAATTCGGGTGAGAAGAATTGTTGAATAAATTGTTATTTTTGTTTTCTTTTGCGCTTCGCAAAATTGAAGTTGAGCCACTGATGTCACATGGACTATTTTACTGATGTCCTTACTACGTTTCTGGACCTGGGAACATTACAGTTGCGTTACTGTCTATGGAGTGTCTGAGAGCTTCTGCTACTCAGGTCTTATTTTTGATGGGAAAAATATAGAAATGATAATTCTTTCTAAATGTAAAAGTAAAAAAAACAAAATGGTTGCTGTTATATTTTGTATTCTAATAAATAAGCTTATATGACTTATATTTCTCTCTCACTTATATTTTATATACCAATAAAATTTTACAATTTTAATTTCAATTTTAATACCACAGCAAAAACCACTAGCCTAACAAATGTAAAGATCAAACATTATTAAAGTCAAGTCAAGTCACCTTTATTTATATAGCGCTTTTAACAATACAGATTGTGTCAAAGCACTTAACAGTATCAAGTTGGAGGATAGAGTGTCAGTAATGTATAATAATAAGATTAAACACTCAATTTTCAGTTAAGGGCATTTCATTATTGAATTCGGAGATGTCATTGTCTAGCTAAGTTTAGTTTAAATAGTATCTGTGAAATCAAATTTACGATAATCGCTAGAAATTAATTGAGCAAGCCAGAGGCGACAGCGGCAAGGAACCAAAACTCCCTCTGTGACAGAGTGGAGAAAAAAAAACCTCGGGAGAAACCAGGCTCAGTCGGGGGGGCAGTTCTCCTCTGGCCAGGATATTATTGTTTATTTATTGTTTACTTATTGTTTTAATTAAAACTTTAAATGTATAAATGTATTATATTTCTATTTTTATATTGTTGCAATATCTAACAATAATAGTATTATGTAGTTAGGTATTTTATTATTATATTTTTAATTATTTGTTTTATTTTTAGTTTTATTGTATTTTAGTCGAGGTCTTCACTGGGGATATGTCTCTGGGGCTCATCGCTGACGATCAGGGCCGCAGACATCATCTCCCGGCGCCGATCCACCATCTGATCCGGACATGGACTGAGAAACAGAATAAGAAAGAAACAACTATTAGCGTAGATGCCAATCTTCTTACGATGTAACGAGTACATCATGTGTTATGGGAAGTGTTCCCGGTTCCGGTTGATCTAATTAATGCAGCCTAACAATCCTTTAACGGATTTGAATAATAGAAGTGTATTAGTGTATTACTATAATGTGATAAGAGCTCGCTCAAGTACTGAGGTGCTAAACCATTCAGGGCTTTATAAGTCATTAACAAGATTTTAAAATCTATACGATGTTTAGTAGGGAGCCAGTGCAGTGTTGACAGAACCGGGCTAATGTGCTCATACTTCCTGGTTCTAGTAAGAACTCTAGCTGCTGCATTTTGAACCATCTGTAATTTGTTTATTAAGCGTGCAGAACAACCACCCAATAAAGCATTACAATAATCTAACCTTGAGGTCATAAACGCATGAATTAATATTTCTGCATTTGACGTTGAGAGCATAGGTCGCAGTTTGGATATGTTTTTGAGATGGAAGAACGCAGTTTTACAGATGCTAGAAACATGGCTTTCAAAAGAAAGATTGCTATCAAACAGCACACCTAGGTTCCTAACTGATGAAGAAGAAGAATTTACAGAGCAGCCATC
Organism: Aspiorhynchus laticeps; assembly: GCA_023376895.1. Taxonomy (NCBI): domain Eukaryota; kingdom Metazoa; phylum Chordata; class Actinopteri; order Cypriniformes; family Cyprinidae; genus Aspiorhynchus; species Aspiorhynchus laticeps. The sequence continues at coordinate 37,393,557 of CM041805.1, read as the reverse complement.
AAGTGTTAGATAGTGTTATAAGTTATTACATGTGGGGTTTTTAGGTCCGATAATTAACACCTCTGTTTTTTCAGAATTTAGCAGTAAGAAATTACTCGTCATCCAGTTTTTTTATATCGACTATGCATTCCGTTAGTTTCAAGACAAATGACAGCCAGTAAATAAGAACAAATTGCAAGTAATAGCACAAAGATAGAAATTAATTTTTGCTAAAGTTTTTGTTTGTAGGTGTTCAGAAATTGAATAATCACATAAAATATTATTTGCATATTCTTCACTTTGTGTTGCACCTTGATTTTTTTCATAGCCATTTTAAATTAGAGGCAACCACTGCATTTCAATCATGAATCAATCCAAAAAACAAAAAAGTGCAATGTTTAAATTTATATTAGACTGTATAATTTCAAAATCTAAAGCAAAAACAGAATGGTGTGACTTTAGCTTTGTGAAATTATGCTACATAAATCGTTCATGAAACAGAAACAGAAACAGCAGACAGCTGAATGAGATGCAGTTTCACTCTCTGAAAGCAGGTGGCGCTTATGAAACAGTAATGCAGCATTTCCTTGGTTACCACTGTAAACACAGCAGCTCAGCACATATTAACATTAATTTAAATGCATTATATGGAGGCAAGATGAAAAGAAAACGCCATGTAAACTTCTCTGAAAATAGCCAGTTCCCCTCAGAAACACATTCATATAAATTTCAATATTTAGGATTGCTATATTTTGCGCATCTTGAACAGTGATCTTGCTCTGCCTGCTATAGTATTTTCTCCTCTTTGCATCCGTCTTCAGCATCTCTAGCCTTTGTTAATGGCTTTTTACAGACTAATTATGATAATAAAGTAATATTTCCACACAGATGGCATTTGGGAAAATTATTGCAGTGCAGTTTGTGCAAGCTTGGAACAGAAGATCTAAAATAAAAAAATGTTTTTTTTTAAAAAAGGCCAGTTGACCGGTGCATCTGTTCGGCACTGTATAAATGAAATATAGATTAATCATTGTTAAAGCTACAAAGTTACTTGGCAGGATGGGTATTTTGATACATTTGTATATGTTTCATTAAAATGATTCTTTAAAATCTGTTTGACTAAATGATTCAATGAATCATTCATAAAGACGTCAATTGATTAAAGGGGTCATCTAATACCTTTTTAACTTTTATTAGTGTGTAATGTAGCTGTGTGAGCATAAACAACATCTGCAAAGTTACGAAGCTGAAAGTTCAATGCAAAGGGAGAAATTGTCGTACCACAGAATTAGCATAGCATTGCCTACAGCGAACGGCTGGTAAGGGACTACAACAAAATAATTCCGGGTTACTGACATCATAAACCCAGCCCCCGGGAACATGCAACGAAGGAGGCGAGGCCATGCTGTGCTGCTTTAGAGAAGAGGAAGAAAACTAGGGCTGCACGTAAAAATCTATTCATATACTGAATCTATTCTTCTAACGATTCTAATGGATTCACAAGTTTCAAAATCAGTGTTCTAAAGCAGCGGTTCTTAATACTGTTCCTCGCGTCGCCCTGCTCTGCACATGCTCTGCATCTCTCTCTCTCTCTCTCATTCAGATCAGCTCCGCTCAAATGAACTGTTCCATTTATACACTTAATTTCACATGGGTATGAGAAGCGTTATTCATAGACGCGCATGTGGTTGCCATACTGTATTAAAGCTTTAATCAGGATAAAACCGTATATTAAAAGCTAACCTAAGCAGTAGCATAATAACTGCATATCTGAGAGTATGAGACAACAACAAACAAAAAACATAGGCCTACCATTAAAAGCTGTGCTTGCACAGGTTCTGACCGATCCTCTTCACTAATATCCTCTGCATCTCAATCAGGCTCAAATTGATAAGAAATATAGACGACGCCATTGTTTACAATACAACCAGAGCACATACCGCTGAGGTGAGGAGCGGGACGTTTAGACACGCACACTGGGCCAGCTAACCAATCAGAGTCCATTACGAATTTCTTAGGGAGGGCCTTCACAGAACCAGGAAATCAATCGGCCGTTTTTATGCTGGCTGAAAATAAAATGTGAAAAATGTTTTTTTTTTTTTTTTTTTTACGAAGCATTAACACGTTGCTACGCACCCCATAAACACAATCAAGCCTTCGAAAAAATCCATTAGCTCACCCCTTTAATTACTGAATAAGTCATTCTGAATGACTCTCTTGAATGAATGATTCAATGACTCCCTCAAAGACTTCAATCGTTTCATTACTGAATAAATCTGTGATTGTAAACAAACTTCCTAAGATGATGCTTAAATCCTGACAGAAATTGTTCACTAGTTCCATAGCGTAGTGAAGAGGACAGGTCTATAAAATACCCAGTTTTGTTGCATAGTGCTAGTTTTGATCTGTTTTGATAAGATTTGATGTCTGCTGCTTTGAGCCATTAATCTGCCATTAATGTGTATTTGTCTTTTCCACTTTAGAACTGATGGCACTGAAAGAGGAGAAAGAAGAACTGAAAAAAATAGAAGAGAAAAATCACTATGAGAGACGTGATTTCATACGGACTGAAACAAATTTGGTTCGGAAGACTAAGTCTAAAAGAAACTTCCCTTGCCATCAATGTGGAAGGATTTTCACACAAAAAGGAAACCTTCGTGTACACATGAGAATTCACACTGGAGAGAGGCCTTTCACATGTCAACAGTGTGGAAAGAGTTTCATTAAAAAAGGAGACCTTAATGAACACATGCATGTTCACACTGCAGAGAAGTCTTTCATCTGCAAGCTGTGTGGAGATAGCTTCATACAAGCAGGAAATCTTACATCACACTTGAGAATTCACACTGGAGAGAAGTCTTTCAAACAAGAGTTTCAGTCATAAAACAACCCGTTCCACACATGAGACGTCACACGGGTGAGAGTCCTTACACCTCCAAACTGTGAGGGAGCCACAGAAATGTTATTCATTACTAGAAAGTGACATGACTGGGGATGATGATTTTGTTTTTTTTCATACATTGCCCGCAGACATGATTAGTAAACAATGAAATTCATTGGTGCTTATTTTCATTAACGACTTATTTTTTCATTGATATTAACAATATTCGTCGCTATTAGTGTTAGAAGAAAGATGTACTCATGATAGGATGCCAAAAGGTCATGCACTTGTTTTGGAAAGACATACACCGGACATCGGAGGCCATATTCAAGATTAATATCCCATTTCAGTTTCATGTGCTATATTTGGGAATTCTGGATTTACATGAAACTAATTATACATATCTATGGAGAATATTCCTGGTTGCAGTTAAAAAGGCTATTACTCATAAATGGTTTCGACTCAATCCTCCCACTCTAGAAGAATGGAAAGCAATTGTAATTGAAACATGTAAGATGGAAACCCTTACTTTTTCTTTAGAATTAAAAAAGCAAAAGGGGGCTATTTTATGGAGTATGTGGGAAAAAAATTGGACTCTGAGAATTAGCAATGTTAAAATTAGGGATGCAACGATACCATTTTTTCCGATCCGATCCAGAAAATTCTGAGTATCGGCCGATTCCGATCCGATCCTAGAGCAGTTTTTTTTTTCTTTTAGCCTAATCGTGGAGAGGTATAATCAGTACATGTATAATGGAGTGTGGAGATCTTTGGCTCGGCGGGGTTGTCGGTGGGCTCGCTCGTGTCGGCCGAGTGGAGGAGATGCCGATCCACGGAGTACTTCTGATTTTATTGATTTGAACTTAACGTTAGATAATATACGTGGAGTCGGGACAAAGATGAAAAGTGTAAATAAGAGAGTGATTAATCCAGCGATCTTAAAAAATAGAAAAAGGAAAATATTCCGAACCCTTAATCAATCTAGAATAGTTTGGGATCCAAAAGCTAAAATGAAGGGTCTCTTAGGTGGTCATCTAAACATAAGAAGTATTAAATCGAAAAGTGATCAAGTTCATCATCTCTTACTAAACTCAAATTTAGATTTCCTTTGCTTATCAGAGACTTGGCTTCACGAAAATGTTTCTACTGCAGTAATTCAGGTGTCTGGTTTTAATGTTTTTAGAAAGGATAGAGAAGGTTCCAAAGGTGGTGGAGTAATGATATATATAAAAGATACTATTCAGTGTAACAAAATCCAGTGGGTGAATTGCCAGGAGTTGGAATGCATTGGTTTAAACATTGTCTTATCTCCACAAATGTCCTTTTCTCTCATTGTAATCTATCGTCCCCCTTCTTCAAATTGCAGTTTTTATGAAAATTTTGATACTTTACTGAAAGAATGTAATTTTAACAAGGAGGTAATTATCATGGGTGATTTCAACATTAATTGGGAAGATAAATCTACTAGGAAAAATCTTAAGCAGATAACTGATAGTTTTGATCTTAAACAATTAATTAGTCGACCAACTCGAATAACTAATTCTACTAAAAGTCAAATTGATCTAATATTTACTAATAGACCTGAGCGAATTTTGAAATCTTGTAATATGTTAACTGGTCTGTCTGACCATAATATGATTCTGGTAACTAGGAAACTAACTAAGAAGAGGTTTAGCTCATTTGTTAAGAAATGTGAATTCTTTGGGATACCAAAGAATAAACAAGAGAACTTTAAAGGTGCTATTCAGCAGATAGAATGGGATAATCTATTATTGGGTATTGACTATGAGGAAGATAGTGACATTTTTACAAAAAGATTAGAAAATATTATTACTGATTATACCTGTAAATTTAATCATAGAAAGAAAAAGAATATGGTCCCATGGATAAATGTCGATATTCTGAATTTGATGAAAGAAAGGGATCATGCTTTGAAAACCTCACTTAAAACTAAATATAGTAGTGATAGATATCAATTTACTATGTTAAGAAACTCTGTGGTACAGAAATTACAAAAAGCTAAAGCAGATTTTTTCCTCACTATGATAGAAAAAGCAAGAGGCAATCCTAGAATCATTTGGAATCAGTTAAAAAAATTAACAGGACAACAAAATGAAGATGAGAAAATTCTAGAACTTAAAGTAAAAGGGAAATCAATAAAAAATCCATCTGAGATGGTAGAGATTTTTAATCATCATTTTGTTGATTCCGTAGAAACTATTACTCGTTGTTTTCCGCCTTCGTATACTAATGTCTGTCCAGTTACAACAGTGGAACCTGTTTTTAGAATAAGGCCTGTTAGTGATTCTGATGTTATGAGAACAATTAGATCTCTTAAGTCATCTAGAGCAAAAGATAAATGTGGCATGGATGTTGTTATGCTCAAAGAGTCTAGTTTGACCCTAATTAAACCTATTAGTAAAGTTATTAATCTTTCAATTTCCCAGGGAAAATTCCCAAGTGTTTGTAAGTCGGCGATTGTTGTTCCAATATTTAAAAGTGGAGATCCCCTTTTTATTGATAATTATAGGCCAATTAGTATTTTACCCACCGTTTCTAAAATTATGGAGAAACTAGTTGCAGAACAGATTAGCAGTTACTTGAGTAGTTGTTCATTTTCAATGCATCCAATGCAGTTTGGTTTTAGAGCAAAATACTCAACAGAAACCGCAAATTGTTTTCTTATAGAAAATATTAAAACTCTCGTAGATAAAGGTGGTGTAGTTTGAGCAGTGTTCCAAGATTTAAAGAAAGCCTTTGACACCGTTAATCATGGAATCCTTATGTCTAAGTTATCTTGTTTTAATTTCTCATCACATACACTTAACTGGATAGAGTCATATCTATCAGATAGATTTCAGTGTGTTAGAGTACACAATCACTTATCCAATGATTTAGGTACATCAACTGGTGTTCCGCAAGGATCTATCTTGGGTCCAATGCTTTTTGCTATGTATATAAATGATTTTCATCGTTCATGTCCTGGCATTAATATACAAATGTATGCGGACGATACAGTGATTTATATACATGGTAGTAGTAGTCTGATACAAGTTGCAAATGAACTTACGAATTCTATGGTTAATGTGTCGGCATGGCTAAAAGAGAATTGCTTGCAACTAAATGTGTCCAAAACAGTATGCATGTCTTTCTCTAAGTCTAACAGTATTATTAAAGAGCCGGATGTTTACGTGTCAGGGGTGAGGCTGCAGGTAGTGCCTCAATATAAATATCTGGGAATACTGATTGATTCTAAACTTACATTTAAAGCTCAAGTTAAAAAGGTTTGTAAGCAGGTTAAGTTTAATCTCTATAATTTTAAGTTTATTAGAGATTGCATGTCATTAGAAGCAGCTAAGATGTATATGTTTTCTATGGTTATTTCTCACATGACTTTCTGTTTAACCACCTAGTCTCAGGCGAGTTCAGTGACTCTAAAACCATTAGAGTCCTTATACAAACGTACACTTAAAGTCTTCGATAAGAAATCGGTACATTATCATCATTGTCCAATACTGAAAAAATATAATTTGTTAAGTTGGGAAAACATGATTAAGTATGCAAATGTATGCTTGATGTATAAAATTATTTATGGTTTATCTTCTCCCCCTCTTGGTCAGTTAGTTCGTATTAGAACAACTGATTATCGCTCTACAAGAGGCGCATTAAGAGGAGACTGTATCATACCGCTTAGACGAAGTAAATTTAGTCAGTCTGCTTTTTCTGTCAAAGCTGCACGAGAATGGAATACTATTCCAACAACTATAAGAGATCTAGACACATATGCTTTATTTAGGGTTCAATTGAAGAATTGGTTAATCAGTACTCAGATTTGTCAACACTAGAATCTTATATCTGCTAGCCATCCTATTATTGTTTGTATTTTGTTTGCATTGTTTTTAATTGATCCTAAATTGTTTAAATAGCTTTCTATTGTATTGTGTAATTATTAAATTTTCTATTATGTATTGTTAATCACATTTTCTTTAGGGTGATTTGTAACATCTTGTCCAGGGACTACGGATGAAAAATAGCCTTTGGCTAATTCTGGTACATTTACAGGAATGTTTTTATTAATGTACAATGTCCCTGTCAAACTAAATAAAAAAAAATAAAAAAGGTAATGCATTGTTTCTTTCTAGGCTATTCGTTCTACCATTTTTTTATTTATTTTTTTGCATCTGATCTTATTTATAATAGCAAAGATAAAATAAAAATAGCTATATTGTGATTATTAATATAGTAATTATTAATAAGTAAAAAACTGGAGGAAAACTTTACTCTTTCTCATAATCAGCTTCGCTGACTATTGACTTCAAACGGGTGTAGCACTCACATGTCCGATTCTCACATATCATACATCATTTTGAAGGTCTTTTAATGGAGAATGTGAAAATAAAAAAACTATTTTTTTCAAAGTTGTTCGACTCGTTTTGTCAGCACAGGGCACATTATTCTTGGGAGGAAGCACGTGTGGAGGCGCTTAATGACAACAATGCATACGCGATGTTTCAGATGGTATGGCAAGTGTAAACGCATGAATCGGATATGGGTCACAATTGAAAGAACGTGTAAACGGACAGCCAAAAAAAATCAGATACAGGCAACAAATCAGAATTGGGCACCAAGATCTGCTGTGTAAACAAGGCCTTAATGTCCCTGTGACTCCTCTTGACAAAGTGTGCATTCACTAAAGATGAATCAAATACTGCAGTTTAACATATTTTACTCGTGTCTTTTTATTTATACAATTTAATTTGCATTGCTGCATTTGTCAAAGAAAGACATAAGTCAAAAAAGTTTAATTATGCTTTTTTGGATATTAGCTTTCAGGGTTTGAAAATGTAAAAATCTGCAAAGTTTAAAAGATTAATTTCGTAGTCACAAAGGTGTCTTGGGCAAAAAAAGTTTGAGAACAACTGAATTATAGCAAAGCAGATGGTCAGGTGCAATCACAGAAGTTCTTATGTAAAAGACAAAATAAAAAGCATCAAAATTATAAAGAGGAAAAGAACGCAAATGATTATGAAGGTGGACAATCAGATTTGGGCCACATTCAGCTTTGGTGTGAACATAACTTTAATTTCACAGATTTCGCTGACTGAACATATTGAATCACTGTTTGTCTGTCTTGAAATGTCTGAGAAGGGATGTACTGTACTCTGTTGGCTGTCGACATTGGTCTGCATCTGTCGGTGCGGTTTGGATTGGCTTTAAGTGTGATGGCAAAAGAAATTAAACAATTAAATTGACTTCCTCCCGAGTGAATGCATGGGCTATTTTAAAATTACTCCTATTTTTAATCCTCTTTCCAGTCTCAGAGTACTGCAGTTTCTTTCCAGAATGTGTTCGCGAAAATGATGTTGAAACTCTGTCCACATTGATGGCAGGTGAAGTAGGCTAACTGTCAGATTTGGTCTTGTTTATGGATTTTTCTGCAGCCATGATATTGTCTCCTATATAGATTTTCATCTTTTATTTCTTTCAGTTCTTGATTTTCTTTCAGTGCCATCAGGTCTAAAGTGAAAGTTAAAAGGTCAAACCAACAGACATCAAAACCAAGATATAAACACCAAAACTAACATCATGCAACAAAACTGTTTTTATAGACCAGTCTGCGTCCTTCCTAGTTCAATCCTTCAGAGTCTTGACTCCTAGAATCCTCCTCGACATTAAATGCTAGAATGAGACGCTCTAGTAAGTGTGCGTGGCTACATCACATATGTTCCTGCCCTCACAGTCATGGCACAAAAACACTAATAAAACTTAGTTTTGGAAAAATACTTTGTATTACAATTCTTTATATTATTTGTCTTTCTATTAATGCAATACAATGAATCACAGCCGTCTACAATCTCCCTGTGGCTTAAATTATTGGCAGTTTAGCTTTTAGTAAGCAATTTACACCAAAACAAAATATAACATCTATCTTTCATGTCCAAAAACATTATTTTTGTCTTAGATTTCATAATAAATTCAGACAAGCTCATTTATTCGTCAGTTTATTTTCATGAAATGGATACAAAGGATTGTGGGTGACTGAAGGTCGCGGAGGATACCTCCCATGCATCCTTCAAATTCTGCTGAATGAAGGACGCGAAACGAAGGCCGTCTTCCAAGGATCCTTCCGATTGAGATGGCCTTCAGTGACGTTTGATGACGTGGCAGCCGAGAAATGCAGCCTTCGTAGGATGCAGTCTTCCGTTTGAGAAACACCCAATGAATTGATGTTTGAACTTATTTGCATGTTTTTTGTTTGTTTTTTATCTTTATTCCAAATGATCAGAAAAGAGGAAACCAACAATAAAACAGGAGAAAGTACTAAACACTTCCCATAACACACGATGTACTTGTTACATCGTAAAAATATGGACATCTACGCTAATATTAGTCTGTTTCTATCTTATTCTGTTTCTCAGTTCGTGTCCGGATCAGATGGTGGATTGGCGCCGGGAGATGATGACTGCGGCCCAGATTGTCGGCGGAGGCCGGACCCCTGGATGAGCCCCGGGGACATAATCCCAGTGAAGACCTCGACTTAAAATACAATAAAACAAAAAATAAAACAAATAAATAAAAATATAATAAAATACCTAACTACATAATACTATTATTGTTAGAAATTGCAACAATATTAAATAGAAATATAATACATTTAAAGTCTTAATTAAAACAATAAATAAACAATAATATCCTGGCCAGAGGAGAACTGGCCCCCGACTGAGCCTGGTTTCTCCCAAGGTTTTTTTTTCTCCACTCTGTCACAGAGGGAGTTTTGGTTCCTTGCCGCTGTCGCCTCTGGCATGCTCAGTTGGGGACACTTAATTTCTAGCAATTATCGTCAATTTAATTTCATAGACATTATTTATACTAAACTTAGCTAGACAATGACATCTTTGAATTCAATAATGAAATGCCTTTAACTGAAAATTGAGTGTTTAATCTTATTATTATACATTACTGACACTCTATCCTCCAACTTGATACTGTTAAGTGCTTTGACACAATCTGTATTGTTAAAAGCGCTATATAAATAAAGGTGACTTGACTTGACTTGACTTAAAGTATTACTATACTATATAGTAGTAAAACGCATGTGAACAGTAGCCTACTTTTTGATCAGTTCATCAGTAATATTCAGGAAATAATATATTGAATGAATGTTTGAACTTATTTGCATGTTTTTTTTGTCTTTTTATCCTCATTCCAAATTATCAGGAAAAGAGGAAATCAACAGTAAAACAGGAGAAAGTAGTAAATTATTACTATATTACTGTGCCATAGTAAAATACATGTGCCTATTTTTTGATCAGTTTATAAGTGACAGTTTATAGTTCTTGAGAGTATGGTAACTCTCATTGCATGGCATAGTGCACATACCTACCCCACATTGTCTGCACCTGTACTGGTGGCCCATAGATCAGAACAATCGACGCAATCTGGCCGATCATCAGCAACGTGGAGCCAGTGGCGCTCAGAGAGCAACAGCTCTCCTATGGACACTACGACAAAGTTCACCCCTGCCACCCCATCCCCGTTGGGCAAAGGGCCGAAATGATCACTTGTTTGTGCTTCGTGAACTCTCTCGCCTTGCACGGCGGCACCATTGCACTGCAAATATGTACCGGGAGAAGCGCGATCATAAGACGACCAATCGTCATTTCCAAAAGGCATAGTCAGAATCGGTGAATAACATTTGCAACACAACTTTTTATTAGCCATTTGGCGATTTTCTCTCACAATTTACTCACACGCTATGAGCTGAACTGCTTCCACATCAATGACAAGATAGCTCACTTTCTCTGCTATTTCCTCCAAAACTTTGAATAGGAACATGACATAATTTTGGTATAGAATCGAAGTACTACATGTCTGCCATCTAGTGGTAGGGAATACAAATGAGATATTACACCATATTAGGAACTACAGTCTATTTCATGAAGTATGACGTCTTGTCGCAATTTTGCAACTTTGGCGCTTGGAGGGTTAAGCAAATCATTTATTCAAGTGCATGACCTTTTGGTATCCAATCATGAGTACATCTTTCTTCTAATATTGAATATTGTTAATATCAATGAAAAAATAAGTCGTTAATGAAAATAAGCACCAATGAATTTCATTGTTTACTAATCATGTCTGCGGGTAATGTATGAAAAAAAAACAATAATCATCCCCAGTCATGTCACTTTATGGTAATGAATAACATTTCTGTGGATCCCTCACAGTTTGGAGGTGTAAGGACTCTCACCCGTGTGACGTCTCATGTGTGGAACGGGTTGTTTTATGACTGAAACTCTTGTTTGAAAGACTTCTCTCCAGTGTGAATTCTCAAGTGTGATGTAAGATTTCCTGCTTGTATGAAGCTATCTCCACACAGCTTGCAGATGAAAGACTTCTCTGCAGTGTGAACATACATGTGTTCATTAAGGTTTCCTTTTTTAATGAAACTCTTTCCACACTGTTGACATGTGAAAGGCCTCTCTCCAGTGTGAATTCTCATGTGTACACGAAGGTTTCCTTTTTGTGTGAAAATCCTTCCACATTGATGGCAAGGGAAGTTTCTTTTAGACTTAGTCTTCCGAACCAAATTTATTTCAGTCCGTATGAAATCACGTCTCTCATAGTGATTTTTCTCTTCTATTTTTTTCAGTTCTTCGTTCTCCTCTTTCAGTGCCATCAGTTCTAAAGTGGAAAAGACAAATACACATTAATGGCAGATTAATGGCTCAAAGCAGCAGACATCAAATCTTATCAAAACAGATCAAAACTAGCACTATGCAACAAAACTGGGTATTTATAGACCTGTCCTCTTCACTACTCTATGGAACTAGTGAACAATTTCTGTCAGGATTTAAGCATCATCTTAGGAAGTTTGTTTACAATCACAGATTTATTCAGTAATGAAATGATTGAAGTCTTTGAGGGAGTCATTGAATCATTCATTCAAGAGAGTCATTCAGAATGACTTATTCAGTAATTAAAGAGGTGAGCTAATGGATTTTTTCGAAGGCTTGATTGTGTTTATGGGGTGCATAGCAACGTGTTAATGCTTCGTAAAAAACAAACCAAAACAAAACATTATTTTTCACATTTTATTTTCAGCCAGCATAAAAACAGCCGATTGATTTCCTGGTTCTGTGAAGGCCCTCCCTAAGAAATTCGCAATGGACTCTGATTGGTTAGCTGGCCCAGTGTGCGTGTCTAAACGTCCTGCTCCTCACCTCAGCGGTATGTGCTCTGGTTGTATTGTAAACAATGGCGTCGTCTATATTTCTTATCAATTTGAGCCTGATTGAGATGCAGAGGATATTAGTGAAGAGGATCGGTCAGAACCTGTGCAAGCACAGCTTTTAATGGTAGGCCTATGTTTTTTGTTTGTTGTTGTCTCATACTTTCAGATATGCAGTTATTATGCTACTGCTTAGGTTAGCTTTTAATATACGGTTTTATCCTGATTAAAGCTTTAATACAGTATGGCAACCACATGCGCGTCTATGAATAACGCTTCTCATACCCATGTGAAATTAAGTGTATAAATGGAACAGTTCATTTGAGCTGAGCTGATCTGAATGACAGAGAGAGAGAGAGAGAGAGATGCAGAGCATGTGCAGAGCAGGGCGACGCGAGGAATAGGATTAAGAACCGCTGCTTTAGAACATTGATTTTGAAACTTGTGAATCCATTAGAATCGTTAGAAGAATAGATTCAGTATATGAATAGATTTTTACGTGCAGCCCTAGTTTTCTTCCTCTTCTCTAAAGCAGCACAGCATGGCCTCGCCTCCTTCGTTGCATGTTCCCGGGGGCTGGGTTTATGATGTCAGTAACCCGGAATTATTTTGTTGTAGTCCCTTACCAGCCGTTCGCTGTAGGCAATGCTATGCTAATTCTGTGGTACGACAATTTCTCCCTTTGCATTGAACTTTCAGCTTCGTAACTTTGCAGATGTTGTTTATGCTCACACAGCTACATTACACACTAACAAAAGTTAAAAAGGTATTAGATGACCCCTTTAATCAATTGACGTCTTTATGAATGATTCATTGAATCATTTAGTCAAACAGATTTTAAAGAATCATTTTAATGAAACGCATACAAATGTATCAAAATACCCATCCTGCCAAGTAACTTTGTAGCTTTAACAATGATTAATCTATATTTCATTTATACAGTGCCGAACAGATGCACCGGTCAACTGGCCTTTTAAAAAAAAACATTTTTTTATTTTAGATCTTCTGTTCCAAGCTTGCACAAACTGCACTGCAATAATTTTCCCAAATGCCATCTGTGTGGAAATATTACGTTATTATCATAATTAGTCTGTAAAAAGCCATTAACAAAGGCTAGAGATGCTGAAGACGGATGCAAAGAGGAGAAAATACTATAGCAGGCAGAGCAAGATCACTGTTCTAGCAATCCTAAATATTGAATTTTATATGAATGTGTTTCTGAGGGGAACTGGCTGTTTTCAGAAAAGTTTACATGGCGTTTTCTTTTCATCTTGCCTCCATATAATGCATTTAAATTAATGTTAATACGTGCTGAGCTGCTGTGTTTACAGTGGTAACCAAGGAAATGCTGCATTACTGTTTCATAAGTGCCACCTGCTGTCAGAGAGTGAAACTGCATCTCATTCAGCTGTTTCTGTTTCATGAACGATTTATGTAGCATAATTTCACAAAGCTAAAGTCACACCATTCTGTTTTTGCTTTAGATTTTGAAATTATACAGTCTAATATAAATTTAAACATTGCACTTTTATGTTTTTTGGATTGATTCATGATTGAAATGCAGTGGTTGCCTCTAATTTAAAATGGCTATGAAAAAAAATCAAGGTGCAACACAGAGTGAAGAATATGCAAATAATATTTTATATGTGATTGTTCAATTTCTGAACACCTACAAACAAAAACTTTAGCAAAAATTAATTTCTATCTTTGTGCTATTACTTGCAATTAGTTCATTTGTTCTTATTTACTGGCTGTCATTTGTCTTTAATAATGTTTGATCTTTACATTTGTTAGGCTCATGGTTTTTGCTGTGGTATTAAAATTGAAATTGTAAAATTTTATTGGTATATAAAATATTGGTGTCATAAGCTTATTTATTAGAATACAAAATAACATGGATAAAAAAAATATAACAGCAACTATTTTTTTTTTTACTTTTACATTTAGAAAGAATTATCATTTCTATATTTTTCCCATCAAAAATAAGACTCGAGTAGCAGAAGCTCTCAGACCCTCCATAGACAGTAACGCAACTGTAATGTTCCCAGGTCCAGAAATGTAGTAAGGACATCGGTAAAACAGTCCATGTGACATCAGTGGCTCAACTTCAATTTTGCGAAGTGCAAAGAAAAAACAAAAATAACAATTTATTCAACAATTCTTCTCACCCGAATTACGTCTTCCGCCATTTTGGAGAGTACCCAACAACGTAATTGATGTAATCAGCGTAGTTTACGTTCGGGGGGAAAGAGCGCGTATGAACGTAATCAGCATTGTTTACGCTTAGGGGAAAGCGTGCGCATGCGTTGTCATACTCTCTAAAATGGTGGAAGACGGTAACTCGGGGGAGAAGAATTGTTGAATTAGAGCTGTCGCGATTCATCGATTTTAGTCGACTAGTCGATTTTGAAAAATCATCGACTTCATTTTGCTAGCGTCGACTAACCGGCAAAATACCGGAAGTGCCGCATTTCACGGACAAGAATCCATAAAACACATTATTAGACTGTTTTCCAAGGCTGCATGATATTAAACCCATTTAAAAATCATAGTTAAGCATAATTGTGAATTCATAAACGCTATGATTTAATTAAATAATTATATGCGATGCAGTTCTAAGACATGAGCTTTAATTATTTACATGCGTGTAGGTTAAGTATGTGCGTCTCACAGCGGCTCCGTTCACAGTAGCTCCAGAGAAACTTATCATTTACATGTGTGGAGCGTCTCAAACTCCATCTCTGCATGTTGTTGTGAGTTTGGGTTTATTATAACGTTCATCTGGGAATGCAACGTGCGCCATTTCATCAGATTTGTAAGGTAAATCATTTATAAACCTGTGCAAACACAGGAGAATACATCTCGATTTCAAAATAAAAGCTCAAACCCTCACTCTGAGTTTACACGTTTTGATGTCCACATATTCATTTAATTGCAGTGGCTATAGCATTTCTGTCCTAAAGAAATGGCCAAATATTAAAGATTAAGTGGACATTTGAATTAAATGGTGCTTGGTTAATATTAAACAAGGATTAAGATCGCTCAGTAATGTTTAAAAATAATCATCAGGCGCCCCCTGCAGGCCTTTGTTGTTATGCGAAATGTACATTAGCTCTATTGTTTATAACACATTATGTACTTTAACAGTTTTGTTCAATAAAACCGTATGATTTCTTGCTTTTGAAACTTTATTTGAACTAATTATTATTGCATCATTGCTATTATATACATGTATTTTAAGTCATTTTAAAAGCTATTGTTCACTTATATCTATTTTTATTACCACAAAAACATTATTATAATTATAGGTCCCTATGAAAGCCGTTTTATTTCCAAATGCATTTTTTTCCATTTTCATTTTTCTATACTCTGTTTTAATGGTTAAATTAAATTTTATTAATCAAAAAGCCTGTCTAATTAATTGAGTTTTACGGTTTTATCTGTACCAAACTCTTATTTTCTGGATTCCATTTTAATGGTTCCATTATTTATTTATTTTTTTCTTTTTCAGAAATACTGCACACTTACATTTTTCTCCTAAATAAATTCTGGTAAATAATATTTCTGGTAAATACTCCTTTATTTAAAATACTGATTATAATTGTATTATTAGACTAGAACACGTGGTTCCTTTTCGGGAACTCGAGCTGCGTCACCACGCTTTGGGAACGCCTTGTGCGTGACCAGCTCTGAATCTGCTGTGTAATCTGACCAATGGAAGGGCGCGACGTCACAGGCGGGTGACGTCAGAGACCAGGAAGCATAAAAGCACATGCGGCAAAGCCGGCGACAGCCTTCTGTCATTCAGAACCGCGCTCTCTGTGTGTCTGGTCTACTCTGTTTGTCTGCTTGCACTTCCAAGAAATACATAAACCTGCACTCGATAAGACACTACACTGATTGCATTTACACTGCACTATGTCTAAGAGTGGCTATAAGGGTGAGGGCAAGTCACGCTTGTTCAAGCCGTGTGTGTCTCCCTGCAAACGTTTCATCACTGCTGGAGACACACACGAGCAGTGCGTGGCTTGCTTGGGAGCGGGGCACGCGGCGGCTGCATGCAGTGAGGGGGCTAATTGCCCCCATTGTGAGCGCTTGCCGCTGCGTACGCTCCGCTCCCGAAAATCCTTGTTTGTGGACGGGATTTTCACGAGTGAACCCCGCGGTTCGGGCCCCGCTGCTGCCGAGGCAGAGCGGTGTCTGCACTCGTGGGGCTCACAGTTCGATCTGGAGCAGGAAATGGAGACAGGCGAGTCCCTGTCTCCGTCCACTGCCTCCAGATCGAGCGCCCGCTCCGGGAGAGCTCGCAGTGAGAGAAAGGCAGCTTCCTCCCACGGAACGGGCTCGACGCTCGACCAATCTTCCTTCGAGGAGGAGGAGATGGAGAGCGTCGATGAGCCGCCCCAATCCCTGCAGTATGAGGAGCTGCTGGAGGTGGTGACTCGAGCTGTCGATAAACTGAAAATTGATTGGCCAGCCGAGCAGCAGACCGAGTCGCGTGGAAGCAAGCTCGACGAGCGTTTCTTGCGCGCTCGGCCGCCACCTCCGCATCGGAGCTTGCCGTTTTTTTCCCGATCTGCATACTGAGGTTTGTAGATCGTGGGGAAGACCGTACTCGTCCCGCCTCTTCATTCCAGCGTCTAACTATTCTGGGAATGTCGTGGGTTTGGATGAGTGCGGTTATAGGGCGGCTCATCGTCCTTGAAGGCTCCGGCCCTGCCCACAAAGCCTTTGTGTACAACATCTACGCTCGTGGGCAGGGGGTACTCAGCAGCAGGTCAAGCAGGTGCGTGTCTGCACACAATGTCTGTGCTACAGGCGTACCAAGCTGATCTGCTGAAAGAGCTCGATGAGCGCGAGCAGGTGAGCTCCGATGATATCGCGGAGCTCAGGAGGACTGCTGATTTGTCTCTCCGCGCCACTAAGGAGACCGCCCGTGCCATTGGGCGCTCTATGGCTGCTATGGTGGCAGCGGAGAGACATCTGTGGCTGACCCTGTCAGATATGAAGGACAAAGACAGGGTCTGCCTACTGGACGCCCCGCTCTGTCTTCTGGCCTGTTCGGCGACGCTGTCAACTCGGTTGTCGACAGGTTTCAGGAGGCGAGTAAGCAAGCGGCGGCGTTCCAGTGGTTCCTCCCTCGCCGCTCTCGGGCTCAGGGGGCTGCTGGGCGGGAGCAGCCCTCGACGAGTACCGGCTCCTCATACAGGGAGGCTCAGAAGGAGAGCGCTGCTTCTCGTGCTCCCCCGCGGCGGGGCCAGAGGCAGCGCTACTCGTCTGGGGCTTCAAGGTCGAAGCCGGATCTGAGGTCAGTACTTACGGCTAGGAGGTCCCAGAAGAAAAAGTCCTGACACATGGGGATGCAGGACTTCTGAGGGCAGGCCCCTCTGGGGAAGAAAGGAGTTACAGGGTGCCTATCTCTCCCCAGTGCCCTCGACGCTGCGCTCAGTCCGACGCAAGGGGACTGAGACACACGTCACCCCTGAGGGGGTCTATAAAACGGATAGTTCGGGCCCCGCTTGGCGGTGCGCCGTCACAGGTGTCCGAATTACCGTCTCTAACACCAGAGGCCAGCCTCGAGAGGCTGTTTCCCTTAGTAGATTATTTGGCAGCGTGGAAACTACTGCCAAATGTGTCTCAATGGGTCCTGCAGACTGTAGAAAGAGAGGTATCGAATTCAGTTCGCTTTTCCACCACCGCGCTTCAGCGGCGTGATTCCAACACTGGTGGGCCCCGAGCAGGCTCTGGTTATGGAACAAGAGGTGAAAGCCCTATTAAGGAAGGAGGCCATCGAGGTGGTCCCTCCTCACGAGAGGGAATCCGGGTTTTACAGCCAGTATTTCATAGTTCCCAAGAAGGATGGCGGGTTGCGTCCGATCATAGATCTGCGTCAACTGAACCACTCAGTCAGTCAGCAAAAGTTCAAGATGCTCACGCTAAGGCAAGTTGTGTCACAGATC
>CM041805.1:37260346-37375408 GCA_023376895.1 Aspiorhynchus laticeps | reverse complement strand
ATGTTACTGTACTCATGCTTTGTTTCACTATGGCTTTTTGCAGTTACTGTACAAACGACTACCATTTTTCTCCAAAACGACACACATTTGAGATAAGATGTTTTGTCACATAACAAAGGATGCCTTGAATGTCATGAAAATGATAATAACTAATTTTTGACCAAAAATGCAGTTACTGCCTTTTTGCTTTGTAGGAGCAGAACTGCTTACTATGCTGCATGCCACTATCTCTGTAATCCTTTTTTGGCACCCACCCCCTCCCAACTCATCCATCTTTACACTATTGTGTTTTTGTGTTGTGTTTCCAGACACAACAGGTACTTCCCTAGAGCAGTCCATTGAGGGACGTTACCTTAACGTGAGGCAGCGGAAGCAGGCTCTATACCGCCAAAATGGTATAATTTTGTGGATTAAATGCGCATAAAACATACATCAAATGTATATGCTAATACAGAGCAGCACCACAGGCATTAAATAATAATAATAATACTAATAATACATTTAATTTGTATAGTGCTTTTTAAGACCATAGAGCAGTGTTTCCCAACCCTGCTCCTGAAGGACCCCCAACACTGCACATTTTCTTTGTCTCCCTAATCAAACACCTGCTTCAACTCCTCAGCTCATTAACCCATGTGATAATGAGCTGATGAGTTGAATCAGGTGTGTTTGATTAGGGAGACAAAGAATACGTGGAGTGTTGGGGGTCCTTCAGGAGCAGGGTTGGGAAACACTGCCATAGAGAGTACAGGTGCATCTCAATAAATTAGAATGTTGTGAAAAAGTTTTCTTGTAAGTTATTTCAAAAAGTGAAACTTTCATATATTTTAGATTCATTGCATGTAAAGTAAAACATTTCAAAAGTTTTTTTGTTTTCATTTTGATGATTAGAGCTTACAGCTCATGAAAGTCAAAAATCAGTATCTCAAAATATTAGAATATTTACATTTGATTTTCAATAAATGACCATCCCTACAGTATAAATTCACCGTATCTCTTGTTCTTTGAAACCACAATAATGGAGAAGACTGCCCTGACTTGGCAATGATCCAGAAGACGAACATTGACACCCTCCACAAAGAGAGTAAGTCACAGAGGGTCATTACTGAAAGGTGTGGATGTTTACAGAGTGCTGTATCAAAGCATATTAAATGCAAAGTTGACCGGAAGGAAGAATTTGGGTAGGAAAAGGTGCACAAGCAACAGGGACCGCAAGCTTGAGAATACTGTCAAGAAAAGCTGATTCAAACACTTGGGAGAGCTTCACAAGGAGTGGACTGAAGCTGGAGTCAGTACATCAAGAGTCAACACGCTCAGATGTCTTCAGGAAAAGGGCTATCAAGCCACTCCTGAACCAGAGACAACATCAGAAGCGTCTTACCTGGGCTGTGGAGAAAAAGAACTGGACTGTTGCTCAGTGGTCCAAAGTCCTCTTTTCAGATGAAAGTAAGTTTTGCATTTCATTTGGAAATCGAGGTCCCAGAGTCTGGAGGAAGAGTGGAGAGGCACAGAATCCATGTTGCTTGAAGTCCAGTGTGAAGTTTCCACAGTCAGTGATAATTTGGGCTGCCATGTCATCTGCTGGTGTTGGTCCACTATGTTTTCTGAAGTCCACAGTCAACGCAGCCATCTACCAGGAGATTTTAGAGCACTTCATGCTTCCTTCTGCTGACAAGCTTTATGGAGATGCTGATTTCATTTTCCAGCAGGACTTGGCACCTGCCCACACTGCCAAAGGTACCAAAAGCTGGTTCAATGACCATGGTGTTACTGTGCTTGATTGGCCAGCAAACTCGCCTGACCTGAACCCCGTAGAGAATCTATGGATATTGTCAAGAGGAAGATGAGAGACACCAGACCCAACAATGCAGATGACCTGAAGGCCGCTATCAAAGCAACCTGGGCTTCCATACCACCTCAGCAGTGCCACAAACTGATCACCTCCATGTCATGCCGAATTGAGGCAGTAATTAAAGCAAAATGAGCCTCTACCAAGTATTGAGTGCATATAGAGTAAATGAACATACTTTCCAGAAGGCCAACAATTCACTAAAAATGTTTTTTTTATTGGTCTTATGAAGTATTCTAATTAGTTGAGATAGTGAATTGGTGGGTTTTTCTTTAATGTGAGCCTAAATCATCACAATTAAAAGAACCAAAGACTTAAACTACTTTAGTCTGTGTGCATTGAATTTATTTAATACACGAGTTTCACAATTTGAGTTGAATTACTGAAATAAATTAACTGTTCCACGACATTCTAATTTATTGAGATGCACCTGTACTGTTGCAGTAGTCCAGTCTGGAGGTGATGAGGGCATGGATGAGATTGATGCATTGGACAGTTAGTTCATCAATATAGAATATGGGGCTATGTATGCAGTATGATGCACCGAAGTAAGCAGGAAGATGGAACATGTCTTAATTCATATGAATTGACATGCACAGGCTTTTAGCATATGGGTTACAGTTTACATAGCCCCATATTGTAGATTGAGGAACCAACTTTACAGGTGGTACATTTTGGCCTATTTACCAATGAGGGACAGCTGATTCAACCACCAAAACCATATATTTTTCTAAAAGCCTATAGCCTGTAAATGTTCTGTCAATGGTTGGAGAATTATTTAGGAACTGGTCTGTCCCGAAAATTACTGCCCACATGCTGTCTTATGATCCGAGGATGTCTGGGCCCTTGACTTGCCAAAGCAGGTCAGCTATGAAACTGGATATATTTTAGCAAAACATATACATCTGAATTTATTTTGCCAAAATTGCACATATCTTTATGTTTTATGGTCATGATTATTGTTCATGACATGCTCATGAAATTGTACTGTATCTCTGCATATGATATGCCTGGTGTGTGTGTGTGGGGCAATAAAATGACATATGTTATCTAACCAGATAGAAGGAAGCATCTGAGGAAATTTTACTGCCCCTGGACCCCAGGTTATCTCAGTAGAGCCCACCAAAGGTATAAAAAATGGCACATTCAAAAGGGCTTGAATCCTTGAAACACTGGTCAGATCTTTCTGAAGTGTGTTATGCTAATTACTTAAGATATGGTTTATAATGATTATATCTGTTATTGGTCCATCTCATGTACAAACATGTTATATGAACCACAGCATACAATGACAAATACAATGACAAACAATAAAAACAGTGTAATTATACAAAATATATCAAAAATGTGTACTTCTGACCCCTGTTGCTAGGCAACACCCTGTACAGCTTGGCTAAAGAACAATGAATAGGCTGCATGAAACTACAGAAACTTATAATTTAATATGCATTAAATTATAATGCATAAGTATCATGAGATTGTTATCACCCAATTACGCATTGAGTCATTGTTAGAAGGAAATAATTTTTATTGTTACTTATGCTATGGATTATCAATACATGAACATTCAGTCAGAGGAAGAGTGTCCACTCCACACACATTGGGGCACACCCGGAGTAGTGGGCATACTCTATTTGACTGTAAACATCAACACCCATCAAATCAACTCAGATCACAAACTGCACAACTACCTTTAACAATAAAACACTGTTAACGTACTAAATTTAAAAACTATTCCATGTTTATTAATGTAATGCATACTAATTTCATTTACAGACATTGTTTGCTTCTTTTAATTAATTTGTACTTTGTTGAATGTTTACGTCTATATGAAAGTGACAAAAGTATCACAATTATTGTCTTCTCTATGCATATATGTATGAAAGTGACAAAAATATCTCAATATTTTGCAAAAATTGTATTTAATATACATTTAATGGAAACTACAGGGATGGAAGCAGATGAAAGGTGGAAAAAAAGGAGTGTGTGGGGGGGGTGGGGATTGTGTTTAGGCTTAACAGGCTGTTTGACTGGACAGCCAAAAAGCGGCATGAGGTAAAAGCAGCACCACCACCACCATTGTCCACTGGAACATTCTCATCATCTTGGGTCTTCTTTTTGGGTCCTTCTACAGTCTCACCACCACAATATAACAGGAGAGCCTAAAAATCAAATTGGAAAAACATAGATTTATGCCCAAAATGCCGGTCATTATTGGGAAATAAGTCCCTTCAGGATGAAGCAAGACCTGTTCGCCTTGTAGGGAGTTATTTTCAATATAATGACTGGCGTTCTGCTCATTATCCCTTACTTATTAAATTACTACAGTCATTCACAGGCATATCGTGTGGCTGTGAAATGAAAGTGAAAGATGTACTTACCAAGGATCAACGACCAAACAGTGGAGTGGGACTACTACAGGGAAGTGGGGCACGACAAAGACCGGCTTCTTCAGCTTGTTTCTGGTAGGGGGGGACAAATATGTAATGCTCAGCTGACAATTTTCCAGTGGGTGTACAGAAGTTGGTAAAGTAAAAAATCGAGGATGTCCAAAACAGTACAACACTTACTTATCTACCTTACCAGGGACCACTGATGGAACTGCAACCAAATAATGGAGTGGGACCACATCAGCCTATCAGGAGCAGTGACTGGTAAAACATCAGTAAAAGGGACAGATGTAAGGTCATTTAAACCACCAAGAATAACAAGTTTCAGCTAAATCAATCACACACACACACAACCCCCCAAACCAATCCTAAATTAACAAATATTGTAAATAATCACACTACATCACCTTCTATTGTATGAATGTTGGAAACTGGCAGGTTGGAAACTGCCATGCATATTACATATGGAAACGTGTTTGTGATGACCATTATGGATATTGCACATTCATTTTAAATTATTAACACTGTCATTCGTGAAGGATTTTTTTTTTTTAATTTACAATAAATTGCATCTGACTTACAGCATGTACAGAGTCCTGCTTCCATTTGTGCACGCATTTTGCTCGGTTGAATAATTTACTAACCTCTTGATAAACCACATATCAAAAGAAGAACATGTTTCTGTATGGAGTTAGGCATTCTTGAATTATCCAGTTCTGAAATGGCAGGAAATGTTGAACATCTACCATCTTCAACACAGGGCTTGTAAACAACACTTTACTTTGTATAGAAATATCACAAAATTACTATAAAAAAACTTTATTGAATATATGCAATGTACAATAAAAAAATAAAACAACATATATTACTAAATTAATTAACAAACAAATTACTCCTTGGGCTCCCAAGTAGGAGTCCACTGTTTCCCACTGAAAACAGAAGGGAGACAATTAAGTTACATGTGATATTTCAATTATTCGATTGGGAATGTTAACTTCAAACACATTTGCACATTCTTCAAAACAGGTCTAGGTAAACGCTGTAACAGTCTAAATGTTACCTGATTTTTGTTATGGTGTTTTTCACTGGCAATCGCTTATAAAGAGGTATCTGGGTCATGCTAGGAGCCACTTGAGGGCGCTAGTGCACAGTGGTTACCAGATATAAGCCTGGTTACCAACGAGCAAATGAGTTCGTTTGGTAGAGGGAAACTTCTGGTTGACCTATGCTACCTGGCTAAACATTTTAGTCCTGGTTTGAGAACTCGTAGAGTTTACGCTCAAACGTGAGTATTTGCTGACCTTGATTATGTCTTGGTGTATTTGTATGCATTATGACTGATGTTAGCTATTTTTCTTTATTTTGTAGAAAGGACTTTTTGATCTCATATATGGTCTCAATTGTATCAATTCGACTATACTTCTCTTGTTGTTTCTTCACTGTGTTCTTTGTGAGCACCGTTGGATTCACCGCACGCCTCCGGGAAGCGGGAAGTATGAATGTCTTTATCACCATGCTGTAACGTGGCTACAGCGCATGGCTGGAATCAGCGCAGTGTTAAGGGTGACTAGCCACTGAACGCCATTGACTATTTCATTTCTCATTTATTGGATTATATCATTGCATCGCTCTCAAATAACCTTGTGGATTTATAATCATCTCATCACCATCATCACTTCAGTTCATCTAAAGGCTGGACATTGATGATAAGTGTCATTTATTATATTGATTTAGTTATACAAAAAGAGAAAAAACAAAGACGGCTTGTTTATTCATATTCTTTATTTTTTTGATGGTATAAATGTGCACTTGTGGTAATAAAATAGAAAAAAAGAGTATTTGTTTTGTGAAGTGGTTTTATCTTTCAGTATCGATCGAATTTCTGTTGAACCCCCTCAGAGTAACATCTTAAAAAAAAAAAAAGGTGTTGCAGAATGGCGTCCGAACAGGGACCCACTTGAACTTTAGTGGAATCCCTGGTATTTAAAAATAAATTGACGGTACTGAAAACCCTTCACAAACAAACATCTCTAATATTCATTTACTATGGAAGAGAGGGAGCCCATTGCTGATTATTCAGATGAAGCTTTCATTCATCGTAGAGACCCTGTAACAAATTTGATTGATACTTTTAGTGAGTTGTATTTAGATTCAGAGGAAGAAAGGGAAGATAGAGATGTGTCCCCAGATCAGAGAGTTGAGCAAGCTGACAAACTTGACGACTTACCCTTACCTCCTCCACCTCTTGTTTTTCAAGAAGATGAGCTACAGTTTGGCTGTGAGGAAAATGCCCAACGATGTGTAGTATCGAAGAGCACCTTGTTGATCTTGAGCACAGAATCAGTGACGTCGTTACCACAGAGACATTGAGCACAAAATTAAGAGCCTATGAAGACAGATTAAATTATCGTCTTCAGAGAGAGCTAGATCGTGTTCAGCAACAATGTGATGCCAGAGTCAATGATCTAAGTAAGAGCATCGTGGATTGTTTGAAACGGCGTGATAAACAGCTGGAGCAACAGTTCAAGGCTATCAAACCAATCATGTCAACTCCTGTCCATTCCAGCACCACAACTTCTCACAAGTTATCTCAAACCCCTTCTAGGATTACTTCAATTCCACAGGACACTACGAGACAAGTAACATACCTTTCTTCAGCATCTCACCTGCCTTCTGTGAAAATGGATTTACCTACCTTTAAGAATTTGAATTCAGAAGATCCCATTGAATTCATCGATCGTTTTGAAGAGTATATTGAATTGAGACCTCTGCCCCACGAAGAGTTGTTGGCGGCGTTATCCGTGAGTCTTAAGGGAACCGCTAAGAGCTGGTGGAGAGCAGAGAAACCGAGTATTAGAGACTGGGATTCCTTCAAAGAGAAATTCCTATTCTCGTTTTTGAATGAAGATCACAAGGAAGTTGCTGCACAGAAGTTGGCAAGTTACCGACAGAGGAGCAACGAATGTGTGAGAGACTTTGCTTTTAATTATAGAGCGATGTCACTAAAGATTAACCCTTTTTTGTCTGAAGCCGAATTAGTGCAGGCAACGTTAAGGAACTGCAATCCACGGTTGGCTTCACTGTTGAGGGGAACGGTGAAAACTATTGATGAGCTGGTTCACCTCGGCACACAAATAGAGAAGGACTGGACTGAGAGTAAGACAAGATGGAGTCAAGAGAAGGGTGAGGAACAGAAGAAGAATTCTTCTGCTGGAAAAAATCAACCTAATCGCCTAATGCTTTTGGATCCCACTTCTAACTCTCAGTGTAGTAGTATACTGCAAGCACCCATTGTTTTAAATCATTCATTCTTTAATGCTGTGATTGATACGGGAAGCACTTTTTCTTTGATGCAGCAGGAAGTATGGCAGAGACTAAAGAGGAAGGATGAGCATTTGACCAGAAGCGCTCAGACGTTCATGCTTGCCAATGGCCAGAGTAAAAAAACTCAGGGTAAGGTACTCTGGGAATGTGAGATGTATGGAGCGAAACATGAGATCACATTCCATGTGATGGATGACAAGGATTTGGCAGTTCCTATCATCTTAGGATTGGATTTCCTTAGAGAAGCCAAAGTCACCATCGATTTTAATGTTTCACGTATATCCCTACCTGATACTAACACGAGTCATCCCATGTGTTTTAATAAAATGCACGAGCACCCTGCTGTACGCTTTTATGCTGCACAAGGAGAAGTCGAGGTGTTTCACGATAAGGAGAATTCGAAGCTGATTGACCAAGTCGTGGGAAACTCACATGCTGCAGACAAGGTAAAGAGTCAGTTGAAAGCTCTCTTGTATGATTGGCCTTCTGTATGTACCACCAATCTAGGACATACAAGTTTGATTAAGCATGAGATTAAAACTACTGAGGAACTTCCTTTAAGAAAGAGACCCTACAGAGTTTCTAAAGTTAAGAATGATTTTATTGAAGAGCAAATTAAGGAGTTGCTTCAATTGAAGATCATCAAACCTTCTACGTCTCCGTGGGCCTCACCTGTGGTAGTTGTAGACAAAAAAGACGGAGGATCTAGGTTATGCATTGACTACCGTGGTCTGAATGCAAAGACTCACCTCGACGCATACCCCATGCCTCAAATCACAGACATTCTTGATTCTCTCCAGGGAGCCAAGGTGTTTAGCACGTTAGACTTAAAGAGCGGATACTGGCAAGTTGAAATGGATCCTGCAAGTGTACAAAAGACAGCCTTCGTTACTGCTTCAGGGCTATATGAATTCTTATGTCTTCCCTTTGGCCTTAAAAATGCAGCAGCATCATTCCAACGGCTGATGGAACAGGTCTTAAGAGAGCATAAGAACAAATGTTGCATGGTCTATATCGATGACATCATAGTATACTCTCTAGACATCCAGTCTCACATGCACCATCTCAAGCAAGTGTTCCAGAGTTTGCACAAGGCCGGTCTCACACTTGGCCTTAAGAAATGTAAGTTCATCTGTGCTTCACTTGACTATCTAGGACACACTATCACAGCAGACGGAGTCAAGATGAATGCAGACAAGGTGGATGCGATCAAGACATTTCCTACTCCCAAGACCTTAAAAGAGGTACAGCGGTTCCTGGGTCTAGCAGCTTGGTACCATCGTTTTATCCCAGATTTTTCAAGTAAAACGGCACCATTGCACGCACTGAAGAAGAAAGAAGCAAAGTGGAAGTGGACTGAGGAGTGCCAACGTTCGTTTGATCTTATGAAAGACGAACTCACGAGAGCACCTGTTTTAAATACACCTAATTTTGAATCTTCTTTTAAAGTACAGACTGATGCGAGTGATGTGGGCTTGGGAGCTGTTTTAACACAGGAGGTGGATGGCCAGGAGAGAGTAATTGCCAATGCATCTCGTTTGCTCAGAGGTGCTGAGAAATCTTATTCAGCATCGGAAAAAGAGTGTCTCGCAGTGGTATGGGCTGTGGAGAAGTGGCACCATTACCTAGAGGGCAGAGCATTTGAAGTGATCACAGATCATGCATCCCTAGTTTGGCTATTCCAGCATCCCAAACCTTCATCTAGACTGGAAAGATGGACTATAAGGCTGCAGGGATATCATTTTGTCGTACGGTACAGAAGAGGACAATGTAATGTAGTGCATGACGTATTGTCCAGAAGGTATGCAGTTGAGTCACCAGCTGTATTGTTGCACACACCAGCTAAGAATGGTTTTAATTCTGTCACTTATGATCTGCCAGTGGATTTGTCACAAATTGCAGCAGAACAGAAACTAGACCCAGAGTGCCAATAATTGATGGTTAAAGTAGAGAACCAGAAAACCACAGACATTAAGAGAACGCACTATGTTTTCAAAAACGGGGTTTTATTTAGGAGTGTACCAGATTCCAGAGAAGGCCAGAGATTTCAAATTGTCATTCCTGCAAAGCTGAAGGAAGCAATTTTAACTTATGCCATGACAATCCTCTGAGTGGTCACTTAGGTAAATTTAAAACACTGATGAGACTTTTAGAGTTTGCTTATTGGCCCTCAATTCGTGCAGATGTATGGCAACACTGCAGGAATTGTCAGAAATGTCAGCAACACAAGCCGACTAACTTAAAACCTGCAGGCGGTCTACAAAGTGTACCCATAGTTGAGCCTGGTTATATGTTTGGAATGGACATCATGGGACCATTTCCCCGAAGCTCCCGACAGAATGAATATCTGCTGGTTATAGTGGACTACTTCTCAAAATGGGTAGAAGTATTTCCCATGAGAGCTGCAAAATCTGCTACCATTGTGCGAATTTTAATAGAAGAGATTTTCACGAGGTGGGGAACTCCAGTTTTTATTGTCTCTGACCGAGGTACACAATTTACCTCCAACCTCCTTGACCAAGTATGTAAGCAATGGCACGTAACACAAAAACTCACCACAGCATACCATCCTCAGTCTAACCTCACCGAAAGAGTCAATCGGAACCTAAAGACGATGATTGCCACGTATGTTGAGCAGAACCACCGTTCCTGGGATCAGTGGATTCATGAGTTCAGATTTGCTCTAAATACTGCATGGCACGAAAGCATAGGTTATTCTTCAGCAGAGATAGCTCTAGGCCGACAGCTAAAAGGACCTCTGCAGAGAGCCTTACAGAATCCCCAAACCCTTATAAAGAGGTATCTGGGTCATGCTAGGAGCCACTTGAGGGCGCTAGTGCACAGTGGTTACCAGATATAAGCCTGGTTACCAACGAGCAAATGAGTTCGTTTGGTAGAGGGAAACTTCTGGTTGACCTATGCTACCTGGCTAAACATTTTAGTCCTGGTTTGAGAACTCGTAGAGTTTACGCTCAAACGTGAGTATTTGCTGACCTTGATTATGTCTTGGTGTATTTGTATGCATTATGACTGATGTTAGCTATTTTTCTTTATTTTGTAGAAAGGACTTTTTGATCTCATATATGGTCTCAATTGTATCAATTCGACTATACTTCTCTTGTTGTTTCTTCACTGTGTTCTTTGTGAGCACCGTTGGATTCACCGCACGCCTCCGGGAAGCGGGAAGTATGAATGTCTTTATCACCATGCTGTAACGTGGCTACAGCGCATGACTGGAATCAGCGCAGTGTTAAGGGTGACTAGTAGGGGTGTAACGATACGCGTATCGTGTATCGAACGATTCACGGGCAGTTCCAAATGGAAGTGATCATCCCTATCCCCTTGGAGTGGGGACTTTGGAGTGAACAAGGCACGTGCGTGTCGCTATTTAGTCGTTTGGAATGCACTTGGTGAAGGGAGCGATCTAATTTCCTCATTATCTTCAGCTGGGATGTTCCCGTGACAACGCAGCACGGTGTCAGTCAGCAGATTCGCTGATGGACACCAGCATAAAAAAATATATACATTTTAAAAAGTTTTATATATATTATTTTTTATATATTATATAGCATATTTTAAAAACTTTTAAAAATATAAAATGTATGTTTATTTGCAACAGTTATGATAACAAAAATAAAAAGACCTTTGACATTTAAACAGTGAATCTGCTGACTGACACCGTGCTGCGTTGTCACGGGAACATCCCAGCTGAAGATAATGAGGAAATTAGATCGCTCCCTTCACCAAGTGCATTCCAAACGACTAAATAGCGACACGCACGTGCTATGTTCACTCCAAAGTCCCCACTCCAAGGGGATAGGGATGATCACTTCCATTTGGAACTCGTTCATGAACCATTGTGAATCGTTCGATACACGATACGCGTATCGTTACACCCCTAGTGACTAGCCACTGAACGCCATTGACTATTTCATTTCTCATTTATTGGATTATATCATTGCATCGCTCTCAAATAACCTTGTGGATTTATAATCATCTCATCACCATCATCACTTCAGTTCATCTAAAGGCTGGACATTGATGATAAGTGTCATTTATTATATTGATTTAGTTATACAAAAAGAGAAAAAACAAAGACGGCTTGTTTATTCATATTCTTTATTTTTTTGATGGTATAAATGTGCACTTGTGGTAATAAAATAGAAAAAAAGAGTATTTGTTTTGTGAAGTGGTTTTATCTTTCAGTATCGATCGAATTTCTGTTGAACCCCCTCAGAGTAACATCTTAAAAAAAAAAAAGGTGTTGCAACGCGATTGACTTCAAAACGTGTGTGAGAGTGAAATAGAGAGTCAGAGCAATCTTATTTCTGTATTTGTCATATAGTAGAAAACATACCATGCTGCACAAGGCTCCCAGTCAATCAGCAATTCTGTTTGGCCCTATGACAGGAACAACAATACATGCTTACATATTTTTTGCATCAGGCTTTGGTAACAGCCACCATGTTTCATGTTTTACCATGATATTTAAAGTATTTTAGTCAAGAGACTGTAGTATATACTGTATACAAAATTTACATTGTTTGACTATTTGCCAGCTTTACTTCTGTGATTGACAGGTATTTTAACTTAACATCTTGACTTTAGTTTGACGTAAATAGAACAAATAAAGAGTAGTATGGTGTTCTGTTATGCATGTCTTACCTTTCTCACTCTTTCTTTCAGAGCACTCCTAATTGGATAAACACCTAGGCCTGTGTGGTAGGAGCAATCTGAAGGCATCAAACCTCAGATTACGAACACAACAACATCATTAACATATTCAGGTCAAGCATTCACATCAAAGTGATCAAATATCAAGTCTGAATGCAAATGTATTAAGTCATTTAAACTTACTTTATTTTTTTTTTTGCTTTTATAAATTTCTGCCTCTGTGGGATAGAAAAAACAGACATATATCCACTCAAAAAAGGCAAACAATTCAAAAACGGTCTTGCTCATCATTGCATTTATTACAAATATCAATATCATTAAAAAAACCTGACAAATGCAAAACATGCCTGACTTCCGCTTTCTCTTCCCTGTTGACCCTGTGGTTTTGAAGAAGTCAGATGTCAAACTAAGTATGGAGTGGCAAACAATTAAGGACTATCTAGGTATGTCTTTTTATACGTTCATTAAAACAGGCACACATTCACACACTCACTTGCTCGCTCACACACACACACACAGAACAATACGCACACAAACCCTCATGTGTAACCTATGTCATACCACAAAAATTATCATGAACACCCAATCAGAACTAAATCAATCGGTTGAGAAGTTGCCCAGCAAAATTGCTGAAAACGTTGTTGGATACAGTACATACCATACTCTTTCTTATGTGTGCAATAACCTCCATTGTAACAACTGACATCATTACCTTGGCCAAATCACAGGAGTACTTAGGCCAAGCTAAGCTAATGATTCCAGTTGGAGACAACTAGCCTTTAGCTTACATGCTAGTCGGCCCCTCCGACTTCAATTGAATTAGGCTAATAGGGGGATATGTCGAACTGGGATGTTGCATTGCAAATACAAAAAAATTATATGTCCCTCCCTAATCTAACTCTCTGGTAGACAGCAAGTGAGCGAATTAACCAAAACACAGCGGAATGTTGCTTTAAGAGCTTTAAAAGTTAGCTGTAAGAGTTACCTTTTTTAGGTAGATGTATTTCACCCACCTCCTCCACGAGGCCTTCAGCCTCAACAGCAGGACTTTCCAGCCCCACCTTCTCCAAAAGGCCTGCCGTCTCCACAGCGGGGCCTTCCAGCCCCGCCTCCTCCACAAGGCCTTCATTCTCCACAGCGGGGCTTTCCAGCCCTGCCTCCTCCACGAGGCCTTCAGCCTCTATACCGGGGCTTTCCAGCCCCGCCTCCTCCACAAGGCCTTCCAGCCCCGCCTTCTCCACGAGGCCTTCAGCCTCTATACCGGGGCTTTCCAGCCCCGCCTCCTCCACGAGGCCTTCCGGCCCCACCTTCTCCACGAGGCCTTCAGCCTCTATACCAGGGCTTTCCAGCCCCGCCTCCTCCACGAGGCCTTCCAGCCCCGCCTTCTCCACGAGGCCTTCAGCCTCTACACCGGGGCCTTCCAGCCCCACCTCCTCCACAAGGCCTTCAGTCTCCACAGCTGGGCCTTCCAGCTCCGCCTCCTCCGCCTCCTCCATGAGGCCTTACGGCCCCACCTCCCCTGAGGTGCCCTGCTCGTCAACCTGTTCAAATTTGATTAGAAAAAAAAGTAGGAATGAGGCTGAACTATAATGTATTATAAAATTCAAACAGGCAGATTATTTGACATTCCCGCACACAAGAATTTTAAGACTATATTTCTTAGCTTGTATGCATTTACATATTTCTGAAACACAAGCTAAAAATGGGCTATAGGCAATTTTTCACACTGGATGCAAGTTTACATGATTTTGTTTAAGGCGTGAATAGCTAAAGGCGATATAATGGGGAAAACAGGAAAAATTGGTACAACATACACCAAATATCGAACTGGC
This sequence comes from Aspiorhynchus laticeps, assembly GCA_023376895.1. Lineage (NCBI taxonomy): Eukaryota > Metazoa > Chordata > Actinopteri > Cypriniformes > Cyprinidae > Aspiorhynchus > Aspiorhynchus laticeps. The sequence continues at coordinate 37,361,339 of CM041805.1, read as the reverse complement.
ATCTAAAGAGGTCCGTGTACTTGGCGGCCAACGGATTTTCCTTTTGAAATTAGAAAACCAAAATCGGGAATCGAGCCTTCACTCGTTTTTTGATTTAATATTGGAAGTAGAAAAATGAGAAAACAGCTCCTTTTTCGTTTGTTTCATTTTTTTTCAAAGAAACGAAAAACAAGAATTCAGCTTAATTTTCGTTTTTCGTTCAAGGGTAGAAAATGTATAAACAGCTTGAATATTCGATTTCTTCGTGGGTGGGTATTAAACGCCCCTTTCTGCTGATTGGTCAGCCGAAGATCTTCCGCAGTCCCGTGAGACAGAAGTCCTCCACTGCTGCAGGTGTACGGATTCTTGATGTGTTTATTACAGTTAATATTTTTCTCATCAAATAACCAGACAAATGAATAGCTCGATACAATCCGTTCCGGGGCAGAGTGTAGACAGCGCTTTCTTCTGTGTAGATATAAATTCTATGGTTTGCATCAGCAGGGCATGTATGATATGACGGCTCATAGCCTACCCTGGTCGCCCAGTAAGTTTGTTTAATTAATTAATTACTTTTAAATATTTTAAACACCAATACATAAAGGAAAGAATGCATTGACTTATAGGCTATAACAGGCCTATTATAACATTCAAGAACTGTGCCATTCTGATCTTACAATCGGAGAAACATAGATAAAACACATACTCTTTTGAGTTTTATAATGTAGTCTTTTTTTATTATTGATTATAATTGAGACCTCAAAAGGATATGCGCTTGTGTCGGCCGTGAGCTGCACGCACACTCGCACACAGGACTACAACGCGAGATTTTCATAAATGTAACTTGACATTTCGGGTTGATTCTCACCAAAAACACACAGAATACATTAAGAACGCTTGGAATACAGGCTACGCCATGAGATTAATAGGATTATTTTACGACAGATTTGCATCCGCTTAATAAAAAATGAAAGTCACCATCTCTGCCAAGTGAGAGCAGGACATTGTGTGTGTGTATGTGTGTGTGTGTGTGAGTTTCGAAAAAGGAAGGTAATAAGCCTTTAGAATAACAAGGTGAGTTACCCATTCATTACCCATCACACTGTTCCAATAAATTGTGATGGGTTAAATAAACTCAGTAAACTAAACAGCAGACAAACGCGACTACAGTCAAGTGCAGACCAGTACTGAAGTGTACAGCAAATATGCAGTCATAACTTTGTTTTAGCTGAGCTTATTTAATTAATATTGAGTAGGCCTATTAATTGATGTTCACTTGGATTTTGTTCCTCAGCAGGGGAAATAATACTGTCATTCATGGTCGTATGGTAAAAAAGTATATTTTTATTTGTTTACGTTCAAAATGACAACAAAATGTCATGCCTTTGAAAAATAAAGTGAACAGCAAAATGTGCTGCTTTAGTGCATCGGTCTCATTGAGCATCTTTCTGGCGCACGTGAACCAATACACAGCAAATAGCCTACTTGATGCACCTAGATTATTTGACGTTAAATACATCATATAAGTCACTTTGGAATAAATCATAGCATGTATCAAAAACGTGACTTTACAGTCTGGAAAATACGGTAGGCTATAGCATTTTTTTTTTTTTCGCGGACCCACTGGCACTTTGAGAACTGATCTTCGGCTGACCAATCAGCAGAAAGGGGCGTTTAATTCCCACCCACGTGTAGAAATCGAATATTCAAGCTGTTTATACTTTTTTCTACCCCTGAACAAAAAACGAAAATTAAGTTGAATTCTTGTTTTTCGTTTCTTGGAAAAAAATTAAAAAACGACAAAGGAGCTGTTTTCTCATTTTTCTACTTTCAATATTAAATAAAAGAAACGAGTGAACGCTCGATTCCCGATTTTGGTTTTCTAATTTCAAAAGGAAAATCTGTTGGCCGCCAAGTGCACGGACCTAAAGAAAACCCAACTATGTTTTACCAAATTTTCAGACTACACTTGGTAACCTATATTAACAAGGCTATGTATTGAACATGGCTGGAATTATAACCTTAAAACACCACAGTATTGTATATTTATTTATTTTTTGACTTAGTTTCTCCGCAACAAAAAGTAGTTCTACCTTCAGTGGACAGTGTCTTGTTTGCCACGATTGTCTCGTCCATGTAAGGGGAAGTTATTTTAGGTTTCTTGCCATTGCCTTCCTTCTGAGGGAGGAGGAGTGTAGCCCATTGCATGTAGCTTCTCAAGCTGCAAAGACATTTATTTGTAAAGGATAAAAAATGTATGTTATCAGAAAACCTAAGTGTAAATTCAGTTTGAGGCAAGACTTGAAATTTATTGTAAGACCAAACATTGACAAAAAACTGCACATAATTACATGTCATATTATACTAAGTTCCTCTGATCATATTGACAGAATTTGAACGCACTTATAACCAGCAAAAGCAAAATTACTGAGTCATCCTCAAAAGTGAATTTTCTATTTTGTCAAATTTACTGTGTATGAAAAATAATCTCTGGCTTGAATTTGATGTTAGAATTATTAACAGATCAGGACTCAACGTTAAATTTTAAAAGTGGTTAAAAGTCAAAATCTGGTTGCCACTTGTATGAATTTGGTAGCCAAGGGCAACCATTAATGTTGAGCCCTGTAGATGTATAGATTTTTTCCATCCATCTTTCATATTTACCACCCCAAATGAATAGGTTTACACTGAAAATCAATGCATTTCAATACATTGCAAATACATAGCAGGATTAGTTCTACGAGGAGGAAGGTGGGACATCTAGGATACAGGATTTAGTAAAATACACAATATAGCTGTGTTCTTTACTTTGGTGAACCTATTCATACTGTATGTTTTTTTTTACAAGTTAAGTGCTCATGAAATAAATGAATTTTCGGTTGTCTTTTGATTGTTGTCAGGGATTCTGCATTCCGGATGATGGTGGGGAGATCATTCCACCAGCATGGAACCGTGAATGAGAATGTTCTGGAGAGTGATTTTTTGGCAACGGGTACTTAGTTCATTAATATGCCTTTCAAGTTAACAGTCAGTGACCTTAATGGTTAAATCTGCTGGCCTGTTCCCAAAAGCCATAACCAATTTGAACTCACACAGGCACTGACTCCACACTTACCCCCCCGATCCCCGGACTTCCTTCTGCCCACCTACTGTGCAATATTTAACATTTAATACTTTTGATAACACTGATATTCTGTGCAATTTCATTGCTGTTCAATATTTAATACTTAATATTTAATACTTCTGATACAATCAAAATCACACAGTATACAAACCATATTTATCTTTCTATTTTTAATGTATATAGCTTCTCCAGAACTGTGCACCTTACACTCCCCCCCCCCCCCCCCCCCCCTCTTTTGCAATACTTATTTTATTCCTTGTTGTTACATTTCTCTTACGTACATGTTGACACTGGAAAAGGAGTTGCTTCAATCTCGTTGTACATGTGTATAATAACAATAAAAGGCATTCTATTCTATTCTGAAGAATCTGTGTTTAAAGTTAAACTCCACTTTTAACAGTAGTACCTAAATTCCTTATTAATATTACATGAATGCCATGACTACATTAAATTCATCACATACTACTGAAAGGGGGAATCACATGCTCAATTTAAGTCAGTTTTTCAATAAAGATTTACCTGGCCCGCAACTTGGACAGTTTTTAATTTTGGACCACCGTGTGTTTGAGTTTAACACGCCTGCACTAAGCTTTAACTGTGTGAAAGAGAACCTTCAAGTTGCATTTGGTGTTTAAAACTCTGTTTAGAGGTCGGTAAACCCTATATATCAGAAATTGGGTTTAAATCCCTCTTTTCAAAAATAAAAATAAAAGCATTTGAAAAATATATTATGATCTTCTGTCAAAAATGTCACTCAATCAGGACTGGTAAATGTAGCGACCCTATTAAAAAAGGTAGTGTTAATTGTACACACCAAAATGATGGCTTCATCCCGCATGGCTGCCTCATTGTGACGTTTTTTAAGATTGCCAAGCCACTCCCCCTTCTTCATTTCAAGGGCCTGCAGCCTCTTCATCAAACGAGCCTTCTTGGGCTGCTCTGCCCCACAGGCCTTACAAACCTTAGTGGCACAGGGCATGCCTGGGGGCAGTTGGGGCATTTCTTTTTATTAGAAACCATGTTGTCTGAGAAAAAAGAAAGAAAAAAGAGAAAGTTATTTATGTATAATATAGGCTACCCATAGAAACATTCTGAATTAATATCACACTATAGGATTTAAAATCACACTATGCAAGGGATGCTATGTGCTTTCTTAATTTCAATGGTCAAATTGTCTTAACCAGTCATTCTTCTGAGTTTAACTTTGTTCGTGATGACATTGTGATAAGGGTAAACATTTCTCTGATTTTTAACTGCCATTTACACAATAATACAGTGTGTGTGTTGCCCAGATGAGAGACAGAACATAGTCCTATTGATAAAGGAAAAATGTGACATTTTTAATGTCTACTGAATGCCTTATGTTAATATCACATTATTAAATTACATGAAAAGCGAAAAGGAGTTGAGAAAATGTTTGTGAACTAGTTACACTAACATGTGACATGCAGTTAGCACTTTATAGGGTTTTATATCAGACCAATGGAAACACCAAAGCAATGTCACAAAAAGTTCAAATAGGGCATAAGGCAGTCATGACAATACCCCAGCAACATACTTGACTAATACACTTTTGCATACATATTTCATCGAATTATATAGGCTACTTGTTCATGAAGTTGCCAATAATTTTATCCTACCTTACTCAACGACTCCAGAGGAAGTAGTAGCTAATTGGCGGTAGCGCCGTCATCCGGATATTGTTGTGCAAAAAAAAAAAAAAAAACATTGCAAAAAATTAAATTAAACGAATTAAAAAAAAAAAAAAAATTCAACAGGACAACAGAAGAAACTCACTGGAACTTTAACTTTACTTTTTTTTTACTTTTTTTTTTTTTTTTTATTGAATTTTTAAAATTACCGAATTCAATATCAAGTCCTTGACACATTACTTTTACACATTTTCACATTTAGTAACAATATAGTTTAAATAAAAAGAACCAAAAAAAAAAAAAAAAAAAAAAAAAAAGAAACTTAAAATAAAGGGCATCACAAACGTATGTTAAATTAATTTAGCAGAGATAGGCCTACAGATCTTTGGGCTTTTCAATTTTTTTTTTTAAACTTTAGACTCTAAATATATTGTAAAGGCTGCTTAATGCGATAGCCTATACTGTCGTTAATGACCCGCTGATCGCTGTCAGATTCTGTGATATGAATGTCCGCATTGCATTGTGGCTAATGGGCTTAGAATGAGCCCCGCTCGGCCCGTGTTCTGGCTTACTGTACTATTTCACCGGTAATAAGACCAAAATAATATTATTAAAATAAAGAAATGAATGAATACAATGATAACATCTAAATAAATGTCGATAGATGTAGCGTTATAGTTTTAAAATATCAATAAACAGCAAAGCAATCCAGCTTTGAAATAATAACCGAAAAAGACAGAAATAATAATTCATAATTAATATACAGCGCCGCCACTCCCACCACGCGCAGTGCGTAGGGCACCGACTTGCTGTGGGGGCACCAAAAATAGCCTAATGAAAAATCAATAATCATAGTCAATAATTATGAGTATAAATGCATTAGTTTAAAAAAACGTGCTGGAGTTACGAAAATAACGAAATAAACGTGTCCCTGCCACGAATAAATAGATTAAATTACGTGACTAAATCACGAACTGCCGTGAGACCGGGTTGTTACTCCCGGTGTGTCAGCCTTGCCTTGTCATGTCCTGCCTTGTATGAATTAAAGACTGTATATTTGAGTTTTTGTTTGAGTTGAGTTGTTGTGTGCACCGTGACAGGGCATGTATACGGCCTCTCTTTTGTGCGAATTTTCAAGTGCCTTTTAAGGTTTGTTTTTTGATTGAAAATTTCTCCACACTGTTGGCAGGTGTAAGGTCTCTCTCCAGTATAAATTCTCATTTGGGAATTAAGGTTGTGTTTTTTTTAGCTTTTTTTTGGTGAGGAAGTCTTTTCAGTCCATGAGCTGTTATCGTTTTGATCTTTCTATTCTGTTTCATTCAGTTCTTGACTCTCCTCTTTCAGTGCCATCAGGTCTGAGGTGAAAAGAGACACACACAAGGTAACACCAGTTTAATGGCATAAAGCAACAAACATCAAAACATTTAGACATGGAAAGCATCAAATCCAAACACATATCAATGGATGCTATACCTACTAAACTACTGAATGAGGTGTAACCTGTAATCTCAAAACCTTTTGTCAATATTGTTAACAGGGGCGGATTTAGTGAATTGGGGGCCCCAGGCAAATATAGGAATGGGGCCCTATACATTTGCACACATTTACCTAGATCAACCTTGTGGTTCCTTTTTTGTCGTGATGCTTGCTGCTGCACAATGGTGCCCCACAGTTGTGTCCAATGTTTCTACATTTTTCATGTACATGTTATTATGGGATTCTTTCATTTACATTTACGTTTCTTGATTTAGCAGACACTTTTATTCTTTCATGTTGTAGACCACGAAATAACAATTTACCATTGTGATACAAATTTTAACAAAAAAAAAATTATAATATGATAAACCTCACAATTGAACCTTTAAACCATTTTTTTTTAAAGAAAAATGAGTCAGAAGTATAAATTATTATATTATTTAAAATGGGTTTATGTGGGTGGATTTTCACATTAGTCTGATCAAAAACTGCTTTTGGAAAGTCAGAAATATAGTGGTTTCCCCGGTAACGGCTGTAAACAAAGCAGCGCTCAGCTCATAAATGATACTTTATCAGGTAAAATGAAAATGCCATCAAAACTTTTCTGAAGACAATCGGTTCCCTTCAGAGGTTCATTGTTATACAAACTTGAATTAGTGAGAATGAGAAAAGTGTGAATATAGCCTATACTGACGAGGAAAGTCCACTGATGAGTTACCAGCGTAAGCCTACATTTAATTTTAGTCATTTTAACTTAGGGCTGTCAATCAATTAAAATATTTAATCGCATGATTGTCATGAGTTAACTCGCGAATAATCGCAACTTAATCGAACATTTTTATCTGTTCTAAATGTACCTTAAATTAATAGTTTAATTTAAATTAATAATACGTTTTTAATACTCTAATCAACATGGATGTTGCAGAGAGCGTCCCTCTGGCTCCCCTTCGGGTCATCAGAGGGAACCGTCTCCCGAATATTAGTTTTCACTACATTTCCCATCTCTCCCTCGTACCTGTTGCTGATCAGTGCGGCAGCACCTGCAGATCATTACCTGGACTATTTAATCAGCTAGCTTTCAGTGCCTCACTGCGAAGTCTTGTTTTGCTCTGGTGAACAATTCCAAGCGGTTTTTGATTGTTTTGACTGCCCTGTGTTTGACCAAGTTTAGTTTAACGTTTCCTGATAGTTAGCCGCCTGCCTCACTGACCTCCGCTTTGGATATAGACCTCTCTCTTGGATTGCTGCCTGCCCTGACTCTTTGCTTGTTAATGACCACGCTCGTACGCCGCCTGCCCCGACCTTGGAACTTTTGACTACCCTGATTCTGTCTGTGCCCTTATATTGCTCATGCTGTGTTCGGTATTGTGAGTGGATATTTACCTGTTCAATAAACAAGCTGCAAATGGATCCCAGTGCTAGCAGTGAATTATTACAGAAGACTTCGCCACAACACGATCCAGCAGCGATGTATCAGCTCACAACCGAATTATCTGCTCAGGCTCAACAGTTGGCAGCTCACCATCATCAATTACAGAGACTTACCTCGCTCACCGAGGATCTAGTTAAGACTCTTCAGAACTTGCAATTACCCGCCGGTGCTCCTTCCGTTCCACCCACACCACCAGTCGTGGCAGCCGCTCCAACACCACCCACGAGTGTGAATCCACGACTTGCTTTCCCGGAAATGCCGGGGGTCAATGCCGGGGGTTTCTACTTCAGTGTACTCTGTTCGTTAACCAGCAGCCAGCATTGTACCCCACGGAGGAGGGGAAGATTTCGTTTGTATGCTCACTCCTCACCGGAAGAGCGCTAGAATGGATAACGGCAGTTTGGAATGGTAACAGATCTCCTTTCCTTTCATTTGAGGAGTTCTTACGGCGGTTCCGTGAGGTGTTTGACCACCCAAAGGATGGACGGCGTGCAGATGAACTTTTACTTACCCTGTCTCAGGGCAAGAGAACGGCAGCTGATTATGCCCTCGAGTTCCGCACTCTCGCCGCCCAAACCACTTGGACGGAGGATCCGCTTAAGGTTCATTTTCGACGGGGACTGAGTCATGAATTGCAGGCCGAACTCGCTTGCCGCGACGAGGGAAGGACACTCAATCAATTCATTGAATTGTCTATCCAGATCGACAACCTACTCAGAGCTCGACGACAACACACTCGTATCACGACCAGAGCTTTACCCGATAGTCACGAACCTATGCAGGTAGACACCTACCACCTCTCAGCCAGTGAACGAGACCGCCGCATTGCACACCGTCTGTGCTTGTATTGCGGTGAACCCGGCCATCTGCTCAAGACCTGTTCCTCTCGTCCACCAGCCAACACAACCACCCGGGTGAGTGTCACTCTAGACTCCTTGAATACTGATCATTGTTTCACAGTACCAGTTACGTTAAAGACAGAATTAGAGACATTTAATATCACAGCCATGATCGATTCAGGGGCTGCAGGGAATTTTATGTCTGTAGAGTTTGCCCATAAGAACAGCATACCACTCATTCGATGTCTCTCTTCCTTGGCAGTCGAGGCGGTAGATGGACGCCCTTTGGGCTCTGGGAGAATAACTCATCTGACCTCCCGCCTCACTCTCATAACCGGAGTCCTTCATCAGGAAAAGATACAATTCTACATCATACCAACCCTTCACGCACCTGTCATACTGGGCTTGCCGTGGCTTCGCAGACATAACCCAAGTATATCCTGGCTGGACGCTCAGATCACAGGCTGGGGATCCATGTGCTTCAAGCAATGTCTGCCACAAGTTCATCCTCTTCCCGTCCAAGTCGTCGAGGTAACAGATCCCTCTCCTGAAACCCCAGGACTACCAGACGCTTATCAGGACCTAAGGGAGGCTTTCAGCAAAACCAAAGCTTCCCAGCTGCCTCCTCACAGACCGTCTGACTGCGCCATAAACTAATGCCTGGCACGAGTCCTCCCAAAGGCCGTATTTTCCCCCTCTCTCAATCCGAATCTGAAGCTATGGAACACTACATTCAGGAGGAACTAACGAAAGGGATTCATCCGACCCTCCACCTCACCAGCTTCGGCCGGATTCTTTTTTGTAAAGAAGAAGGGGGGAGATCTCCGGCCTTGTATCGACTACCGAGGCCTGAATGAGGTAACTGTTAAATTCCGCTACCCTCTTCCACTAGTGCCATCAGCTCTGGAACAACTCAGAAAGGCCAGATTCTTCACTAAATTAGATCTAAGGAGTGCCTACAATCTCATCAGGATTAGAGCAGGTGATGAATGGAAGACCGCCTTCTCAACGACCACAGGGCACTATGAATACCGGGTTATGCCGTTCGGCCTCGTCAATAGTCCATCCATCTTCCAATCATTCATCAACGACGTCTTCAGGGACATGCTTAACAGATTTGTCATAGTCTACATCGATGATATCCTCGTGTACTCCAAGACTCTGAAAGAACACATTCACCAGGTCAGATCTGTGCTCCTCCGTCTTATTGATCACCAATTATATGCGAAACTTGAAAAATGTGAGTTCCACACCATTCAGTGGCCTTCCTAGGTTACATAATCAGTCCTGAGGGTATTGCTATGGACGACCACAAGGTCAATGCGGTAGTAAACTGGCCCTGTCCCAAGAACCTCAAGGAACTTCAATGCTTCCTGGGCTTCGCTAATTTCTACCGTCGCTTCATCAAGGGTTTTAGCTCAGTTGCAGCTCCTCTCACCAGTATGACCAAGAGGACCTCCCAGCGGCTTCAATGGACTCCCGTCGCTGAGGAGGCTTTCAACCAGCTCAAGCACCGCTTTACCACTGCGCCCATACTGCATCATCCAGACCCCGATCTGCCCTTCGTAGTGGAAGTTGACGCATCTAACATCGGGATTGGTGCCATACTCTCACAACGTCAGGGGGCACCCGCTAAGATGTACCCGTGTGCCTACTACTCACGCAAACACACTCCTTCTGAACGGAATTATGATGTTGGGGATCGGGAGCTCCTCGCCATGAAAGCGGCACTGGAGGAGTGGCGGCACTGGTTGGAGGGGGCTAACCATCCATTTACTGTCCTTACTGACCATCGCAATTTGGAATACCTAAAGACTGCTCGCCGACTCAACCCCAGGCAAGCCAGATGGTCATTATTCTTTACTCGATTTGATTTTATAGTCACGTATCGACCCGGCACGAAGAACGTCAAGGCAGATGCATTATCCCAGCAGTTCGCGGAAGACTCAGAACCCAACTCGCCTGAGAATATTATTTCCCCAACAGTCATCATCGCAACCATTCAGTGGGACATCACCACAGAGATCGAACAGGCTAACTCTACCCAAATTATTCCTCCAGACTGTCCTGAGAATAGGTTATTCGTTCCCGATACTCTCCGCGACAAGACCATAGCACTAGTTCACGCAGCCCTCAGTTCAGGTCACCCAGGCATCAACGCCACGATACAATTACTTCAGAACCATTTCTGGTGGCCGACCCTAAGAAAGGACACCATCTCTCACGTCAACCATTGCCAAGTCTGCAACACCCAGAAACCCTCACGACAGGTACCTGCCGGTCTCCTTCCCCTCTTCCCATACCCGAACGTCCTTGGTCCCATATAGCTATCGATTTCATCACGGACCTTCCTAACTCTGATGGCCATACCACTATTCTCACTGTGGTGGATCGATTCTCGAAGGCCTGTCGCCTCATCCCATTGCCCAAGTTGCCCACGGCACTGGAGACCGCCGAACTTTTGTGTAACCATGTATTCCGTTACTATGGTCTGCCTGAAGACATCCTGTCAGATCGGGGTCCCCAATTTACCTCTCGCCTTTGGTCCGCCTTTTTCAAGGTGCTAGAGATCAATGTGAGCCTCACCTCAGGGTATCATCCACAATCCAATGGACAAACTGAGAGGTTGAATCAGGAGTTGGTTAGGTTTCTATGCTCCTACTGCAATCAGATGGACTGGAGTCGGTACCTGATGTGGGCCGAATACGCCCAAAATTCCCTTCAGAAACCGCTACCGGATTAACCCCTTTTCAATGCATACTAGGCTTTCAACCCCCGCTATTTCCCTGGTCAGGTGAACCTACCAACGTCCCTGCAGTTAATGACTGGATTCAACGCAGTGAGGAAACCTGGGACCAAGCCCACCAACATCTGTGCCAAGCCGTAAGACGTCAGCAAACGCAGGCAGACAGACATCGGCGTCAGAACCCCGACTATCACGCCAGACAATGGGTTTGGCTCTCCACACGTGATCTTCGCCTGCGCCTTCCCTGTCGCAAGCTCAGCCCCAGGTACGTGGGTCCTTATCAAATCAGACGCCAAATTACACCAGTGTCTTTTGAATTGGCTCTACCTAACCATTTCCGTGTTTCTCCCACTTTTCATGTGTCCCTCCTGAAACCTGCTGATGATCCTGAGGAGGGGCCAGAGGAACCGGGAGGGGAGGGCCCCTACCCGTCACAATGGAGGGTGAGGAGATATACCAGGTCCGAGAACTTCTCGACTCCAGGCGCCGGGGCCGCGTTCTCCAATACTTGGTCGACTGGGAGGGTTACGGTCCGGAGGAGAGGTCCTGGGTCAACGCAGAGGATATTTGGACCCCAGCTTGGTGGAGGATTTCCACCGTGACCACCCGGAACGACCGGCCCCCAGACCACGCGGTAGACCTTGGCGCCAACCACCTCCTCGCTTCCGGAGCCGCTCGCAGGGGGGGGGGGGCTCTGTTGCAGAGAGCGTCCCTCTGGCTCCCCTTCGGGTCATCAGAGGGAACCGTCTCCCGAATATTAGTTTTCACTACATTTCCCATCTCTCCCTCATACCTGTTGCTGATCAGTGCGGCAGCACCTGCAGATCATTACCTGGACTATTTAATCAGTAGCTTTCAGTGCCTCACTGCGAAGTCTTGTTTTGCTCCGGTGAACATTTCCAAGCGTTTTTTTTGATTGTTTTGACTGCCCTGTGTTTGACCAAGTTTAGTTTAACGTTTCCTGATAGTTAGCCGCCTGCCTCTCTGACCTCCGCTTTGGATATAGACCTCTCTCTTGGATTGCTGCCTGCCCTGACTCTTTGCTTGTTAATGACCACGCTCGTACGCCGCCTGCCCCGACCTTGGAACTGTTTGACTACCCTGATTCTGTCTGTGCCCTTATATTGCTCATGCTGTGTTCGGTATTGTGAGTGGATATTTACCTGTTCAATAAACAAGCTACAAATGGATCCCAGTGCTAGCAGTGAATTATTACAATGGACATGGACAAATATGGATGCTTTATGCAATTTATTATTAGTGAAACCATAGTTAAGAGAGCATGAAGAGTAGACATGTTTCATAGATCATAGATGTTTTTCAAAGAACTTGTTCATGTCTATTAGACACATGAAAAAAAAGAACACAGAAATACCAGGTTCTTATTACTTCTCTTTCTTTGCACTGAGCGATTTACTGACATTTTCACAGGACAGGGCAGCTCACTTCTTCTGAACATGCAAAATGTACATTTATTATTACATTCGTTTGCCTCTGTGCCACATACTGTATTTTGATGCAGCTAAATTCTCAATAAAACTGTTTTCATTAATATATTTTACTGTTTATATTTTACGGAATGAATATGAAATAGTGACTGAAACACGACCCATTAAGACTACATAACCAGCTCTCCCTTCCAAGATGTTAATCTATACAAAAATCCTGATTTATAATCCAGCTGTCGTCTGATAAAATCAAATAGGCTACACATAAGAAAAAGACAAGCTGTGCTGTGATTTCGGCTATACTTGCATGCAAAATTTGAGAAGCAACATATCTGTGTTTTAACTGAAAGCGCAGCTCCTTTCAGCTGCTCGCTGAACAGAGCAGACACAGAGAGAGAGACCTCGCGCTCTTGCGGCAGTCAGCTTCAGATGCATTATATTTAGAATTTGCTACAAGCAGGATACACAAGAAGCACGTTCAACTCGGACACGCAGACGGTTGTCGTGGGAATAAACACCATAAACAGAAACCGTTCGCGTGTCCGCGCTTAATGCGCATCTCGTATATAGGAAAAGCATTTTAGGGGGCCCTTGGTTTTTGGGGGCCGAAGGCAGTCGCCTAACTTTGCCTAATGGGTAAGTCCACCCCTGATTGTTATTTCTTTGCATTCTTTAGGACCTCCGCTCATCTAGATCTTGATGGAGGGATGTGCCATTACATTGTATTCCATAATTTATGGAACAGAATACATTGTATTACTTTTGCATTACTTTTCAAATCTGGGCTGGGCTTGCTTGTTTTTAATATAAAAAGTTCTATTTTTGGTAAATGAACCCCTTTCACACCAAAAAGTGAACTGAATAAGCCTCAGGCTGAAGGAAAATAAATTCATGTCTGTACAGTAGAATGCAGGAGAAGAAAGTTCAACACTCTCAGCAATAAAAAAGAAGCAGAAATGTTAGTTTATCTAAAGGAATTTGTCCTTATTAGTGTGATTGAATTTGATAATCGAAGCTCAGAAGCAAAAACATTGGTTAATAAAATGGGATTAAATACATAAAGGATATTTGTGTTATTTACCTTTTAATTATTGCAGTTTTGCGTCATATTCTGATTTTGCATTTCACTGTTCTTTATTCATTTGGAGGAATACTGAATCTGTTTTTGTGAAAGTGAGATGAGTAAATGCATCACATTTAGTCTAGAACTAATCAAACACGGGACACACAATGGGCCTCATTCATGAAACACGAGAATAACAAATTTTTGTGTAAATCATTCGTAAAGCCGTTCTGACGTAAATGTTTGGATTCATGAAAATGTTCGTATTTTCAAAGTTAGTTGCTATGAAAGAAATTTACACCTGCTCCCTACCACGTGTAAAATGGTGCATAAAATGTTTGGTGTTCTTTTTGGCAAACTGATGACACTCAATTTTGATGCACTGCCATTATAATATTTTACAAGTTTTGTTTTTATTTTTAGCTGAGAGTTGATCAACTGTTTAGCTCCGGTTTAGCTTTGGGTAAAACACAGTGCTTGTCACTGTCACGTTTTACCCAGCCGTCCAATCAATGGAGGAGGGGCGGGACAAAAACTACAACCAATCATCTTACTTGTACAACAACTGAACAACAATAGAGAAGTTAATATTGCTGTTTACTGCATTTATATATTCAGTAATATTCTTCAACATAAGATACTAGTAATACGTTACTGCCGTGGATCCGTTACCTAAAGGTTGCGAGTTCGAGTCTCAGGTCCGGCAGGAATTTTAGGTGGGGGGAGTGAATGTACAGCGATCTCTCCACCCTCAATACCACGACTGAGGTGCCCTTGAGCAAGGCACCGAACCCCCAACTGCTCCCTGGGCGCCGCAGCATAAATGGCTGCCCACTGCTCTGTGTGTGTGTTCACGGTGTGTGTGTGCACTTTGGATGGGTTAAATGCAGAGCACAAATTCCGAGTATGGGTCACCATACTTGGCCACATGTCACATCACTTTCTTCTTTCTTAAGATATTCCACTTCATAGCAACCAAATCGACGGCTGGAAAACCTTTTTTTTTACAGTCTATGGGAAAAACGCTGTGCCACCAAAGCGTTCTCAAGTGCCACCAGCTTGCCGTTTTCATAAGAGCACCTGTCATTTTTCAGCTTGTTAAAAACGCTTTGGTGGACACACGTTATTGAATATTTATTGTTAGCCATGTGGCCTATTAGTCTTTTTTGCATTTATGCAATATACTGGAGCCAAACTTGAGAAAGTAAACCAGAATATTCCACTGCATTCCTGGACACGTAATTCATAGGCGGGGATTATGCTAATTGTGTAGGAGCGTGCACGAGTGCCCTATTTACAAATGATTGGAATTCATTAACATACACGTTTAACTATCAAATCGGACGTTTACGAAGCATTGGTTAATCCGGAGGAGAGTTTTCAGGAAGGTCTGTTTTACGCGCAAAGTACTCGGAATTTACTCTAAATGTTTCATGA
The DNA here is from genome assembly GCA_023376895.1 of Aspiorhynchus laticeps. Classification (NCBI taxonomy): domain Eukaryota; kingdom Metazoa; phylum Chordata; class Actinopteri; order Cypriniformes; family Cyprinidae; genus Aspiorhynchus; species Aspiorhynchus laticeps. The sequence goes on along the minus strand of CM041805.1, from coordinate 37,346,143 downwards.
ATGAGGCCCAGTGCTCAGTACTTACTCCTGATTTCTCTCAACATGGGGACAGGAGAGCAGTCAGTCAGTAAATGGGAAAACAAAGTAACTGACCTTACTTATTTGAAAAAGTATTTATGTAAATTAAAAACTTATGTGTTAATTTACTAGTTACTTTACTAGTTTACTTGAAAAAGTCATGTGATTACGTAATAATAATAATTTTGTTGTAGAATGAAATATATGGTTCACTGATTGAAATGGTACCTGTTCAGTTTCTTCAATTAGCCAAAAATATGACCAATATCTAATAGGAAAGTGAAGAGCAGAGACTGAGTGAATCTTCATCAGGTTCTTGATTGAGATGGTTATGTGTCACGCTGCAGTCATCAAGACTGACTAAAGCACTGAGTCACTGTAGTTTATACAGACTTCAGGAGGCTGTTCTTACAGCACTCAGATCATGAGCTTAAACACAGTGTGCAAAGGATGAGAGCAGCTCTAAAAGAATCAGAAGAACTATAGCACTCATTATCAGAGAGATCAGGGAAACTCCAGATACATTCACACTTAACTCACATACTGATTAGCATTAACAATGACACCAATTAAAGAAATGAGGCAGACGCACAAGAGCATCACAGACAAAAAAATGATTTTACATTTGTATTCACACGCCAACAGCAAAAGAGATTAATTTAGAGTTTAAACATCATTTACCTTTCTGCTGTCTTTTTTACGCTATAATTTAATTGAACAATATAATTGTGTCTTTTGCAATTATTGTATTGAAAAGACAGCAATAAATAATAAATGTCCAGTCATTAAATAAAAAAACTGACAAGGAGGATTTTGAGTGAATTTACAAGTGTATTGATGTGCCTGTGTTAGAAATTAAACATGGAGACGTCCGGTAACGCGCAAACACTGATGGCTGAGTGAGAGAACTGCTCTCCCAATAAATAATCCTAAAAGCCCCTAATCATTCGAATATCGAACAAATTCAAACATAGAACATTGCAAAGGAAAGTAGGGCAGGGATGGAAACAAGGGCAAGACAAGAAAATCCCAGGTCGTCAAGATAAGATAGAAGTTGGAGAAGAAACGGACCCAACCGCTAGCCGACATGCTAACGCTGAGGGGAAAATTGGCTTGGAGAAAATACACGAAGAGCTGAGAGAATTCAGGAAGGAAAACAACGAAAAACTATGAAAAACTAGCGGTTATCAAGGAAGATCTGAACAGCACGAATAAGAAGATTGAAGAAGCCGATGATGCATGAACAATTTGAAAATTGTTTTAAGAAACTATATACAAAAAATGCATCTGGATCAAAAATCGATATTAAGTTCTTTACAATTACCTTGGTTAACAGAGAGACTCATGTGATTCAAGCAGTAATTGCAGATGATAATTTATTAAGAAAACATATAAGTAAAGAATATCCATGGACAACTACTATCCTAGAAATATGGGCCACAGTAATTAAAAAAATATGATTTGAAAGACGCTCTAAAGATAATGAGGTGGTGTGCATACGATACAGATTTCACTCCAAATACCCCAGATCAATCTTTTAAGAATTGGAGTAAGAAAGGCATTACATCATATTATTCTGTTACAAACAATAATACTTTCTTAACTTTCCAATAATTAAAGAATCAGTTTAAGTTGAATAATCATGACTTGTTTAGATACTTTCAAATAAGACACTACTTTAATTCACAAGTGAACAGGAGCGGGGATTGGGCACAGAATGATTTAATAGGGCTAATACTATTAGTAAGGTAATCTCCAAATTTGATCATTGTTTTCAAAATTACAGATCAGATTCTACCTCATATGTCCGAATTAAATGGGAGAAGGAAGGAAACATTATTATAACAGAAGAGGCTTGGGTAAATCCCATTGGGAAATCACAGGCTCACACCAGTGGAAGTTATTTACATGAAAATTAGATTTTTTTTATATCTCCTGCACAAAAGTGAAACAGGATCTGGGTGTTGAGACACTGTCATTCAGAAGTAGCAAATCATCACCATATATTCTGGGCATGTCCAGTTATACACCTGTTTTGGAAAGACATACACCGGACATCGGAGGCCATATTCAAGATTAATATCCCATTTCAGTTTCATGTGCTATATTTGGGAATTCTGGATTTACATGAAACTAATTATACATATCTATGGAGAATATTCCTGGTTGCAGCTAAAAAGGCTATTACTCATAAATGGCTTCGACTCAATCCTCCCACTCTAGAAGAATGGAAAGCAAATGTAATTGAAACATGTAAGATGGAAACCCTTACTTTTTCTTTAGAATTAAAAAAGCAAAAGGGGGCTATTTTATGGAGTATGCGGGAAAAAAAAATTGGACTCTGAGAATTAGCAATGTTAAAATAGATATATTCATATATCTCAGTATTGTAAATGTAATGTAACTATGCAAGATCACCATTGCACTGGACCTTACCCTGCTGTTTTTCTCTCTCTTCATTGTGGTTCTGTTCTCTCTTCTTTTTCCTCTTTATTGTATATCATTCAGGTTCTGAAAGCGTTACAAAAATGTATCCTGAAATGAGCAGGAAGTCAGCTGAATGTACCTCTGAATTTAGTATTGTATCTTTTGACTTCCTTGACATAAAAAAAGAAGTATTTTGGAAAATACCAACAGTGATTATATAAATTATATTAATTCTTCTAGATTCTTTATACATAAAGGCAAATTTATATGTCTTTATTAATACCCAAACTCAGTCAACTGGAGATACATATTACTCCATTAATATTTATAAAAAACGTTATTGAGAGTATTTTAACATGTGTATTGATATTTGATATTATCTTGATTTATATGATTGCACAATAAGTGATGTAAAAGCATCCGAGTCGGGAGATTTCTGAATTTCATTCTGTACCTTCAGATGATGTTTGTTGCTCTTTAGCCAAGCAGCTCTGTGTAGATTTGTTTCTCCATACACACCAGTGCCAGTCTCACCTTTACAGTAATGCTGCTTAAAAACAGACCAGCTGACTGTCGAGAAGAACAGCAGCTTCTGTGCACACTGTGAATCACGAACTGACAGACTTTCTGGAGAAGAGACATTAAACTCATGAACAATAGTAAGAACAGCATTTTGAGTTCATTAACTCAAACTTATTATGAAACACATAGAATGTATAACAGTATAAACAACACATATATATATAAATCAATATAGGAAAGAAAAGAAAGCAAATTAAATTAAGTCAATTAATTATTGATATCAGTTATTGGCAGGACTTGAAGTGTTTCTCTGTTACATCTTTTCCAGTGTTTGGACACGGTGACAAGCATAAGCTGATCTCTGAGGTAGTTCTTCAGTTCTAGCATAACACAGGACTGTTTAAGATAATTATGTTCAAACTTTGATCTTCCTGGAAATCTTCAAGAGAATAAAGAGGACTTTTATTTTGGCGTGACTATATGACGTCACAAGGCCGCGCTCCTGTTGTTTTTAGGCAGAAGGAAGGTTTTGTGTTTTTACTCATTTAAAATGTTAAAAGCGATGCAAACTGTTCAGATTTCAGTATAGTTTTTCCAACATTCGTGATACTTTTTTTGTAAGTAAAGCGTCTCATTTCGCTTATTATTATCGTGAATCAGTTTATCATGAACAGCTATTCAAGCAGTGATGAGAGAAACGGAGCTTTTTCGAGTCACTCTGTCACAAATACAACGGTAAGTTACACACACACACACACACACACACACACACACACACACACACACGCGTGCAGAAACCTTTTCTTTCTAATGAATCAAAACATACAGCGACGAATGAGTCTGATTCCTGAGCAAAACACTCTGAAGAGTTACAAACACTGATATGAATCAGTTTCTCAGTTAATCACTCATTAAGATAATTAATGAGTCTGATTCCTGAACAAAACACTGAAGAGTTACAAACACTGATATGAATCAGTTTCTCAGTTAATCACTCATTAAGATAATTAATGAGTCTGATTCCTGAGCAAAACACTCTGAAGAGTTACAAACACTGATATGAATCAGTTTCTCAGTTAATCACTCATTAAGATAATTAATGAGTCTGACTCCTGAGCAAAACACTCTGAAGAGTTACAAACACTGATATGAATCAGTTGCAGCTGTTTCTCAGTTAATGTGACTTTTTGAATCTTGATTTTTTTTAATTAGTGTTCTTTTGTTGATTTTGAGCACTAGTTTTCAGGCTAATCAGGCCATTAACTGTTCCTGACTGACTGGAGAGGTTTTCTTTGCTTTCTTTTCTTCCCCAAACAGAAACATTCCCAGTGAAGCGACTGAGATCCTCGTGACACTGCCTATAAAGATATAAAGATGGCCTTTATTAAACATGAGAGTGAAGACATAAAGATTTCAGAAGTGTTCAGCATCAAACATGAAGATACTGAGACACAAACAGGTTGGTTTCATTCTCAAAGCTGAACTCACTCATTTGATACTTATTAAAATGTCCAGCTGTACAGAAATGAATTTTGAAGAAAGTGTCCAAATGAAAGCACTTTTATTTGACATGGAACGGGTCGTCTCGTGTGGACAGACATGTTGAGACCACGTGACTCCTTTTTACCGTACCATTAGTACCAATTCAATTCTAGAACCGCTTATAGTGAACCACTTTTACACGTTTTTGTGTACTTGCTCTGGTTTCATAAAATAATTGTATTTGTATTTAATACTTTTTATTTTAAAATATAATAGTATAATCACACTTTATTATTATCAATTATTAACTTATTATTTTATTAGAAAATAACTAAATAAAGTGCAATAATTTTATCACTATTATTAATTTACTTTTAGTTATATTTAATAGGTCACATTTTGAGGACCAAACCAAATCTCCAGGTTCTCTTATGAGAACAAGGCAGAAAAAATGTATGTGCACCCCTGTATATAATACTGCAAGTTGTCATAGGAGGTGTAGTCGGATTTGCGCGCTTTTTTTAATCGCGTAAATTCCACGTCTGTTATCACAAAACACACAACTAAAACAGCTCCAATCACAGGTTGTTGACGTTTGTAAGTGCTGCAAATAAAGACGTCGCTGTCGGCTGCAGAGATACTGCTGTCGGTGTGAATGCAACCAGGAAAACGGCCCAAGGGGGAAATTGGTTGTTGGGCTCAACTATGAGCCTCTTTGGCTACTGCTTGTAGAGAGGAGTGTTGTTAGGCTTCCTCTCCCTATAGAGAATCCTCCTCCTTAGAGTTCCAGCTGGGCAGCAATATCAATTTAGGTGCACTGTGTGCCTCCTTGACATCTACTTTTAGTGTAGTGCATAGTTTGGCCTCCTTTTGCTTTGGAGAGTCATCATGTTGAGGCCTCTGGGCCACGTTTACTCTGTCAGTTAAATGTGACCCAATTCTGATTTTTTGCTCATATGTGACACAGATTGGATCTGTTCTATGACTGTGTAAACAGGAAAAAAACGCAAGCATTCGGATATTTTGAGATTGGTTTCAGGCCTCATACATATGTGGAAATGAATCCGATATAAATCGGATATGTGCCAATGCAACTGTCGTGTAAACGGGCAGATTGGATTTTCTGAGGCATTGCGTTCTGTACGTCATTAAAACTGCGTCAATTTGGTACTTCTCCGTGGTTTAATGACGTTATATTATTCTCAGGAGGAAGCACGTGTGGAGGCGGTAAATGACAACAACTTTTAAAGGGTTAGTTCACCCCAAAATTAAAATTCTGTCATTAATTACTCATCCTCATGTCGTTCCAAACCCGTAAGGCCTTCATTCATCTTCGGAACACAAATTCAGATATTTTTGATTAAATCGGAGAGCTCTCTGATGCTCCATAGACAGCAACGCAACTGTAATGTTCCCCGGCACACAAATGTAGGAAGGACATCGGTAAAACAGTCCATATGACATCAGAGGCACAACTTCAATTGTGCGAAGCTAAGAGAACACTTTTTGTGCACAGAAAGAAAAAAGACTTTATTCAACATAGGGCTGCCACTAACAACTATTTTTATTTCGATTAATCTATCGACTAATTTATCAATTAATCTAAACAAATAATTTCCCACAAAAAAAATCAACAATTTTACTTAAGAATATTTTATTAAACCAAATTAAATCTCTATGAAATCCTTTTTTAAAGCAAAAGTAAAGTGCAACACAGAGTGCAAGAAGCAAGTGTCCATCTCATCTCAGTCCAACTCACTGAAATCAGTTCAGTATTATAGTGTAAGAAAGACAACATATCGTCTCCAGGTTACGTATGTAACCATGGTTCCTTGAGGGAACGAGACGCTGCGTCACCACGCTTTGGGAATGCCTTGTGCGTGACCGGCTCTGAATCTGCTGTGTAATCTGACCAATGGAAGGGCGCGACGTCACAGGCGGGTGACGTCAGAGACCAGGAAGCATAAAAGCACGTGCGGCAAAGCCGGCGACAGCCTCAAGTCATGAAGAACTGCGCTGGCAAGGATGCCGGAAGTATGGCAAAGTGATGCAGCGTCTCGTTCCCTCAAGGAACCATGGTTACATACGTAACCTGGAGACGTTCCTTTTCGGGAACTTGAGCTGCGTCACCACGCTTTGGGAACGAGATGCCCACTCCGCCAGACTTACAAATCCCTGCCCTGTGTGTATGTCTCAACATAAACGACTAGGACGAGAGGACTGAAGAACCTGGGGTAGTACCGATGTCTAGGCCGTAGAACCGGACAAAGGTGGACAGGGTGGACCAACCCGCAGCGTTGCAGATGTCCAAAACAGGGACACCTGCAGAGAAGGCCTTGGAGGCTGCCATACATCTAGTGGAGTGTGCCTTGACCCCCAAAGTCGAGGGGAGGCCAGAGGACTCGTAACAGGCTGTGATTGTCTCGACAATCCACCGGCTGATAGTGTGCTTGGTAGCAGGGAGACCTCTCCTGGGCGGACCAACGCACACAAGCAATTGGTCCGACCTTCTCCACTGGGTAGCTCTGTGGACGTATGTGTCAAGTGCTCGCACAGGACACATACAGTTAAGCTTCGCCTGATCTGAATCCCGAAAGGGAGGAGGATGGAAGGCCTGCAGTACTACTGGCCGTGGTGCAGTAGTGGGGACCTTAGGGGTGTAACCCGCTCGAGGGTACAGAAATGCTTTCGCCAGTCCGGGCGCAAAGTCAAGATAGGAAGGGGCCACTGATAGGGCCTGAAGGTCACCCACTCTCTTCAGAGAAGTGATCGCTAACAAGAACGTAGTCTTGAGGGAAAGATGACGATCTGAAATCTCCTCTATGGGCTCAAAAGGTGGTTTACACAAAGCCTCTAGCACCACCGCCAGGTCCCACGTGGGGACGCGAGAACGCACTGGCGGCCTCATCCTCAGCGCACCGCGGAGGAAGCGTATCACCAGGGGGTGTTTGCCCACTGTGTTTCCATCGAGCGGTGAGTGGTAAGCCGATAATGCTGCCACATGCACCTTCACTGTGGAGTAGGATACCCCTGCAGAGAGTCTAGCCTGCAGATACTCAAGAACTGTACCAACTGGGCAGTTAACAGGGTCCTGCTGGCGAGCTCTGCACCATGAAGTGAAAAACTTCCACTTCAGGGTGTACACTTTCCTTGTAGAGGGAGCTCTGGATTGGAGAATGGTCTCTACCACCTCAGCTGGGAGACCAGAAGCTATGAGCTGTGCCCCCTCAGGGGCCACACCCACAGTCTCCATAACTCCGGGCGGGGGTGCAGAATGGCAGAATGGCCCCTGTCTCGACAGTACGTCTGGTCCCACATTCAGGTACCCAGGAATATACAGTGCTCTCAGTGAGAGGGACTTGTCCTGGGACCACAAGAGGATCTGGTGTGCCAGTTTGTACAACGGGCGCGAGCGCAGACCCCCTGGTGGTTGATGTAAGAGACCACCGCTGTGTTGTCGGTGCGCACCAACACATGGTGACCTCTCAGGTCTGGGAGGAAAAATTTCAGTGCTCGAAAGACCGCTAGCATCTCCAGACAATTGATGTGCCATATGAGATGGCGACCACTCCACAGACCGCGGGCTGAGTGGCCACTCATGACTGCTCCACAACCGGTGAGAGACTCGTCCGTCGCTAACGATAACTGGCGACACAGAGCTCCCAGCACCGGGCCCTGATTTAAGAACCAAGGTTTCCTCCACATGTCTAGGGCTCGCACACACCGTCGAGAGATCTTGATCATGCGAAGTGGATTTCCCCTCTGGGAAAATCCCTTGGTCTTGAGCCACCACTGCAGGGGTCTCATGTACAGCAGGCCAAATGGTATCACATTGGACGCAGCTGCCATCAGACCCAGCAATCTCTGAAACTGCTTGACAGTGAGTGACTGGCCTTCTCTCACTCTCTTGACTGACGTGAAAATCAACTCGATCCGAGCAGGAGACATTCGTGCCTGCATCGTGGTCGAATTCCACACCACGCCTAAATAAGTGGTCCTCTGAACCGGAGAAAGCACACATTTCTTGGTGTTTAGTCTCAACCCCAACTGTGTCATATGAGCGAGGACGACATCTCGCTGTCTCGCCGCCTCCATCTCCGACTGAGCTAGAATCAGCCAGTCGTCGATATAATTTAGTATGCGGATGCTCTGCAGCCTCAATGGAGCTAGTACTGCATCCACTACTTTTGTAAACGTGCGGGGCGAGAGTGCTAGACCGAAGGGAAGAACCCGATATTGGTATGCTTTGCCCCAAAAGCGAACCTTAGGAACTTCCTGTGACACGGACGGATGGATATGTGGAAGTATGCGTCTTTTAGATCTATCGTGACAAACCAGTCCTCGGACCTGATCTGTGACCCAACTTGCCTTAGCGTGAGCATCTTGAACTTCAGCTGACTGACTGAGTGGTTCAGTTGACGCAGATCTATGATCGGACGCAACCCGCCATCCTTCTTGGGAACTATGAAATACCGTCTGTAAAACCCGGATTCCCTCTCGTGAGGAGGGACCACCTCAATGGCCTCCTTCCTTAATAGGGCTTTCACCTCTTGTTCCATAACCAGAGCCTGCTCGGGGCCCACCAGTGTTGGAATCACGCCGCTGAAGCGCGGTGGTGGAAAAGCGAACTGAATTCGATACCCCTTTTCTACAGTCTGCAGGACCCATTGAGACACATTTGGCAGTAGTTTCCACGCTGCCAAATAATCTACTAAGGGAACCAGCCTCTCGAGGCTGGCCTCTGGTGTTAGAGATGGTAGTTCGGACCGCTGTGACGGCGCACCGCCAAGCGGGGCCAGAACTATCCATTTTATAGACCCCTCAGGGGTGACGTGTGTCTCAGTCCCCTTGCGTCGGACTGAGCGCAGCGTCGAGGGCACTGGGGAGAGATAGGCACCCTGTAACTCCTTTCTTCCCCAGAGGGGCCTGCCCTCAAGAAGTCCTGCATCCCCATGTGTCAGGACTTTTTCTTCTGGGACCTCCTAGCCGTAAGTACGGACCTCAGATCCGGCTTCGACCTTGAAGCCCCAGACGAGTAGCGCTGCCTCTGGCCCCGCCGCGGGGGAGCACGAGAAGCAGCGCTCTCCTTCTGAGCCTCCCTGTATGAGGAGCCGGTACTCGTCGAGGGCTGCTCCCGCCCAGCAGCCCCCTGAGCCCGAGAGCGGCGAGGTAGGAACCGCTGGAACGCCGCCGCTTGCTTACTCGCCTCCTGAAACCTGTCGACAACCGAGCTGACAGCGTCGCCGAACAGGCCATAAGACGAGAGCGGGGCGTCCAGTAGGCAGACCCTGTCTTTGTCCTTCATATCTGACAGGGTCAGCCACAGATGTCTCTCCGCTGCCACCATAGCAGCCATAGAGCACCCAATGGCACGGGCAGTCTCCTTAGTGGTGCGGAGAGACAAATCAGCGGTCCTCCTGAGCTCCGCGATATCATCGGAGCTCACCTGCTCGCGCTCATCGAGCTTTTTCAGCAGATCAGCTTGGTATGCCTGTAGCACAGACATTGTGTGCAGACACGCACCTGCTTGACCTGCTGCCGAGTACCCTCTGCCCACGAGCGTAGATGTTGTACGCAAAGGCTTTGTGGGCAGGGCCGGAGCCTTCAAGGACGATGCCACGTGAGGAGACGGATAACTCGCAAGCGTCTGTTCTACCTTTGGCATCGCCCTATAACTGCACTCATCCAAACCCACGACATTCCCATAATAGTTAGACGCTGGAATGAAGAGGCAGGACGAGTACGGTCTTCCCCACGATCTACAAACCTCAGTATGCAGATCGGGAAAAAAACGGCAAGCTCCGATGTGGAGGTGGCGGCCGAGCGCGCAAGAAACGCTCGTCGAGCTTGCTTCCACGCGACTCGGTCTGCTGCTCGGCTGGCCAATCAATTTTCAGTTTATCGACAGCTCGAGTCACCACCTCCAGCAGCTCCTCATACTGCAGGGATTGGGGCGGCTCATCGGCGCTCTCCATCTCCTCCTCCTCGAAGGAAGATTGGTCGAGCGTCGAGCCCGTTCCGCGGTAGGAAGCTGCCTTTCTCTCACTGCGAGCTCTCCCGGAGCGGGCGCTCGATCTGGAAGCAGTGGACGGAGACAGGGACTCGCCTGTCTCCATTTCCTGCTCCAGATCGAACTGTGAGCCCCACGAGTGCAGACGCCGCTCTGCCTCGGCAGCAGCGGGGCCCGAACCGCGGGGCTCACTCGTGAAAATCCCGTCCACAAACAAGGATTTTCGGGAGCGGAGCGTACGCAGCAGCAAGCGCTCACAATGGGAGCAATCAGCTCCCTCACTGAATGCAGCCTTCACGTGCCCCGCTCCCAAGCAAGCCACGCACTGCTCGTGTGTGTCTCCAGCAGTGATGAAACGTTTGCAGGGAGACACACACGGCTTGAACAAGCGTGACTTGCCCTCGCCCTTATAGCCACTCTTAGACATAGTGCAGTGTAAATGCAATCAGTGTAGTGTCTTATCGAGTGTAGGTTTATGTATTTCTTGGAAGTGCAAGCAGACAAACAGAGTAGACCAGACACACAGAGAGCGCGGTTCTGAATGACAGAAGGCTGTCGCCGGCTTTGCCGCACGTGCTTTTATGCTTCCTGGTCTCTGACGTCACCTGCCTGTGACGTCGCGCCCTTCCATTGGTCAGATTACACAGCAGATTCAGAGCCGGTCACGCACAAGACGTTCCCAAAGCGTGGTGACGCAGCTCGAGTTCCCGAAAAGGAACCACGTGTTCTAGTCTAATAATACAATTATAATCAGTATTTTAAATAAAGGAGTATTTACCAGAAATATTATTCACCAGAATTTATTTAGGAGAAAAATGTAAATGTGCAGTATTTCTGAAAAAGGAAAAAATAAATAAATAATGGAACCATTAAAATGGAATCCAGAAAATAAGAGTTTGGTACAGATAAAACTGTAAAACTCAATTAATTAGACAGGCTTTTTGATTAATAAAATTTAATTTAACCATTAAAACAGAGTATAGAAAAATGAAAATGGAAAAAAATTAATTTGGAAATAAAACGGCTTTCATAGGGATCTATAATTATAATAATGTTTTTGTGGTAATAAAAATAGATATAAGTGAACAATAGCTTTTAAAATGACTTAAAATACATGTATATAATAGCAATGATGCAATAATAATTAGTTCAAATAAAGTATCAAAAGCAAGAAATCATATGGTTTTATTGAACAAAACTGTTAAAGTACATAATGTATTATAAACAATAGAGCTAATGTACATTTCGCATAACAACAAAGGCCTGCAGGGGGCACCTGATGATTATTTTTAAACATTACTGAGCGATCTTAATCCTTGTTTAATATTAACCAAGCACCATTTAATTCAAATGTCCACTTAATCTTTAATATTTGGCCATTTCTTTAGGACAGAAATGCTATAGCCACTGTAATTAAATGAATATGTGGACATCAAAACGTGTAAACTCAGAGTGAGGGTTTGAGCTTTTATTTTGAAATCGAGATGTATTCTCCTGTGTTTGCACAGGTTTATAAATGATTTACCTCACAAATCTGATGAAATGGCGCACGTTGCGTTCCCAGATGAACGTTATAATAAACCTAAACTCACAACAACATGCAGAGATGGAGTTTGAGATGCTCCACACATGTAAATAAGTTTCTGTGGAGCTACTGTGAACGGAGCCGCTGTGAGACGCACATACTTAACCTACACGCATGTGATTAATTAAAGCTCATGTGTTAGAACTGCATCGCATATAATTATTTAATTAAATCATAGCGTTTATGAATTCACAATTATGCTTAACTATGATTTTTAAATGGGTTTAATATCATGCAGCCTTGGAAACCAGTCTAATAATGTGTTTTATGGATTCTTGTCCGTGAAATGCGGCACTTCCGGTATTTTGCCGGTTAGTCGATGCTAGCAAAATGAAGTCGATGATTTTTCAAAATCGACTAGTCGACTAAAATCGATGAATCGCGACAGCTCTAATTCAACAATTCTTCTCCACCGAGTTACCGTCTTCCACCATTTTAGAGAGTATGACAACGCATGCGCACGCTTTCCCCTAAGCGTAAACAATGCTTATTACGTTCATACGCGCTCTTTCCCCCCGAACGTAAACCGCTGATTACATCAATTACGTTGTTGGGTACTCTCCAAAATGGCGGAAGACGTAATTCGGGTGAGAAGAATTGTTGAATAAATTGTTATTTTTGTTTTCTTTTGCGCTTCGCAAAATTGAAGTTGAGCCACTGATGTCACATGGACTATTTTACTGATGTCCTTACTACGTTTCTGGACCTGGGAACATTACAGTTGCGTTACTGTCTATGGAGTGTCTGAGAGCTTCTGCTACTCAGGTCTTATTTTTGATGGGAAAAATATAGAAATGATAATTCTTTCTAAATGTAAAAGTAAAAAAAACAAAATGGTTGCTGTTATATTTTGTATTCTAATAAATAAGCTTATATGACTTATATTTCTCTCTCACTTATATTTTATATACCAATAAAATTTTACAATTTTAATTTCAATTTTAATACCACAGCAAAAACCACTAGCCTAACAAATGTAAAGATCAAACATTATTAAAGTCAAGTCAAGTCACCTTTATTTATATAGCGCTTTTAACAATACAGATTGTGTCAAAGCACTTAACAGTATCAAGTTGGAGGATAGAGTGTCAGTAATGTATAATAATAAGATTAAACACTCAATTTTCAGTTAAGGGCATTTCATTATTGAATTCGGAGATGTCATTGTCTAGCTAAGTTTAGTTTAAATAGTATCTGTGAAATCAAATTTACGATAATCGCTAGAAATTAATTGAGCAAGCCAGAGGCGACAGCGGCAAGGAACCAAAACTCCCTCTGTGACAGAGTGGAGAAAAAAAAACCTCGGGAGAAACCAGGCTCAGTCGGGGGGGCAGTTCTCCTCTGGCCAGGATATTATTGTTTATTTATTGTTTACTTATTGTTTTAATTAAAACTTTAAATGTATAAATGTATTATATTTCTATTTTTATATTGTTGCAATATCTAACAATAATAGTATTATGTAGTTAGGTATTTTATTATTATATTTTTAATTATTTGTTTTATTTTTAGTTTTATTGTATTTTAGTCGAGGTCTTCACTGGGGATATGTCTCTGGGGCTCATCGCTGACGATCAGGGCCGCAGACATCATCTCCCGGCGCCGATCCACCATCTGATCCGGACATGGACTGAGAAACAGAATAAGAAAGAAACAACTATTAGCGTAGATGCCAATCTTCTTACGATGTAACGAGTACATCATGTGTTATGGGAAGTGTTCCCGGTTCCGGTTGATCTAATTAATGCAGCCTAACAATCCTTTAACGGATTTGAATAATAGAAGTGTATTAGTGTATTACTATAATGTGATAAGAGCTCGCTCAAGTACTGAGGTGCTAAACCATTCAGGGCTTTATAAGTCATTAACAAGATTTTAAAATCTATACGATGTTTAGTAGGGAGCCAGTGCAGTGTTGACAGAACCGGGCTAATGTGCTCATACTTCCTGGTTCTAGTAAGAACTCTAGCTGCTGCATTTTGAACCATCTGTAATTTGTTTATTAAGCGTGCAGAACAACCACCCAATAAAGCATTACAATAATCTAACCTTGAGGTCATAAACGCATGAATTAATATTTCTGCATTTGACGTTGAGAGCATAGGTCGCAGTTTGGATATGTTTTTGAGATGGAAGAACGCAGTTTTACAGATGCTAGAAACATGGCTTTCAAAAGAAAGATTGCTATCAAACAGCACACCTAGGTTCCTAACTGATGAAGAAGAAGAATTTACAGAGCAGCCATCAAGTGTTAGATAGTGTTATAAGTTATTACATGTGGGGTTTTTAGGTCCGATAATTAACACCTCTGTTTTTTCAGAATTTAGCAGTAAGAAATTACTCGTCATCCAGTTTTTTTATATCGACTATGCATTCCGTTAGTTTCAAGACAAATGACAGCCAGTAAATAAGAACAAATTGCAAGTAATAGCACAAAGATAGAAATTAATTTTTGCTAAAGTTTTTGTTTGTAGGTGTTCAGAAATTGAATAATCACATAAAATATTATTTGCATATTCTTCACTTTGTGTTGCACCTTGATTTTTTTCATAGCCATTTTAAATTAGAGGCAACCACTGCATTTCAATCATGAATCAATCCAAAAAACAAAAAAGTGCAATGTTTAAATTTATATTAGACTGTATAATTTCAAAATCTAAAGCAAAAACAGAATGGTGTGACTTTAGCTTTGTGAAATTATGCTACATAAATCGTTCATGAAACAGAAACAGAAACAGCAGACAGCTGAATGAGATGCAGTTTCACTCTCTGAAAGCAGGTGGCGCTTATGAAACAGTAATGCAGCATTTCCTTGGTTACCACTGTAAACACAGCAGCTCAGCACATATTAACATTAATTTAAATGCATTATATGGAGGCAAGATGAAAAGAAAACGCCATGTAAACTTCTCTGAAAATAGCCAGTTCCCCTCAGAAACACATTCATATAAATTTCAATATTTAGGATTGCTATATTTTGCGCATCTTGAACAGTGATCTTGCTCTGCCTGCTATAGTATTTTCTCCTCTTTGCATCCGTCTTCAGCATCTCTAGCCTTTGTTAATGGCTTTTTACAGACTAATTATGATAATAAAGTAATATTTCCACACAGATGGCATTTGGGAAAATTATTGCAGTGCAGTTTGTGCAAGCTTGGAACAGAAGATCTAAAATAAAAAAATGTTTTTTTTTAAAAAAGGCCAGTTGACCGGTGCATCTGTTCGGCACTGTATAAATGAAATATAGATTAATCATTGTTAAAGCTACAAAGTTACTTGGCAGGATGGGTATTTTGATACATTTGTATATGTTTCATTAAAATGATTCTTTAAAATCTGTTTGACTAAATGATTCAATGAATCATTCATAAAGACGTCAATTGATTAAAGGGGTCATCTAATACCTTTTTAACTTTTATTAGTGTGTAATGTAGCTGTGTGAGCATAAACAACATCTGCAAAGTTACGAAGCTGAAAGTTCAATGCAAAGGGAGAAATTGTCGTACCACAGAATTAGCATAGCATTGCCTACAGCGAACGGCTGGTAAGGGACTACAACAAAATAATTCCGGGTTACTGACATCATAAACCCAGCCCCGGGAACATGCAACGAAGGAGGCGAGGCCATGCTGTGCTGCTTTAGAGAAGAGGAAGAAAACTAGGGCTGCACGTAAAAATCTATTCATATACTGAATCTATTCTTCTAACGATTCTAATGGATTCACAAGTTTCAAAATCAGTGTTCTAAAGCAGCGGTTCTTAATACTGTTCCTCGCGTCGCCCTGCTCTGCACATGCTCTGCATCTCTCTCTCTCTCTCTCATTCAGATCAGCTCCGCTCAAATGAACTGTTCCATTTATACACTTAATTTCACATGGGTATGAGAAGCGTTATTCATAGACGCGCATGTGGTTGCCATACTGTATTAAAGCTTTAATCAGGATAAAACCGTATATTAAAAGCTAACCTAAGCAGTAGCATAATAACTGCATATCTGAGAGTATGAGACAACAACAAACAAAAAACATAGGCCTACCATTAAAAGCTGTGCTTGCACAGGTTCTGACCGATCCTCTTCACTAATATCCTCTGCATCTCAATCAGGCTCAAATTGATAAGAAATATAGACGACGCCATTGTTTACAATACAACCAGAGCACATACCGCTGAGGTGAGGAGCGGGACGTTTAGACACGCACACTGGGCCAGCTAACCAATCAGAGTCCATTACGAATTTCTTAGGGAGGGCCTTCACAGAACCAGGAAATCAATCGGCCGTTTTTATGCTGGCTGAAAATAAAATGTGAAAAATGTTTTTTTTTTTTTTTTTTTACGAAGCATTAACACGTTGCTACGCACCCCATAAACACAATCAAGCCTTCGAAAAAATCCATTAGCTCACCCCTTTAATTACTGAATAAGTCATTCTGAATGACTCTCTTGAATGAATGATTCAATGACTCCCTCAAAGACTTCAATCGTTTCATTACTGAATAAATCTGTGATTGTAAACAAACTTCCTAAGATGATGCTTAAATCCTGACAGAAATTGTTCACTAGTTCCATAGCGTAGTGAAGAGGACAGGTCTATAAAATACCCAGTTTTGTTGCATAGTGCTAGTTTTGATCTGTTTTGATAAGATTTGATGTCTGCTGCTTTGAGCCATTAATCTGCCATTAATGTGTATTTGTCTTTTCCACTTTAGAACTGATGGCACTGAAAGAGGAGAAAGAAGAACTGAAAAAAATAGAAGAGAAAAATCACTATGAGAGACGTGATTTCATACGGACTGAAACAAATTTGGTTCGGAAGACTAAGTCTAAAAGAAACTTCCCTTGCCATCAATGTGGAAGGATTTTCACACAAAAAGGAAACCTTCGTGTACACATGAGAATTCACACTGGAGAGAGGCCTTTCACATGTCAACAGTGTGGAAAGAGTTTCATTAAAAAAGGAGACCTTAATGAACACATGCATGTTCACACTGCAGAGAAGTCTTTCATCTGCAAGCTGTGTGGAGATAGCTTCATACAAGCAGGAAATCTTACATCACACTTGAGAATTCACACTGGAGAGAAGTCTTTCAAACAAGAGTTTCAGTCATAAAACAACCCGTTCCACACATGAGACGTCACACGGGTGAGAGTCCTTACACCTCCAAACTGTGAGGGAGCCACAGAAATGTTATTCATTACTAGAAAGTGACATGACTGGGGATGATTTTTGTTTTTTTTCATACATTGCCCGCAGACATGATTAGTAAACAATGAAATTCATTGGTGCTTATTTTCATTAACGACTTATTTTTTCATTGATATTAACAATATTCGTCGCTATTAGTGTTAGAAGAAAGATGTACTCATGATAGGATGCCAAAAGGTCATGCACTTGTTTTGGAAAGACATACACCGGACATCGGAGGCCATATTCAAGATTAATATCCCATTTCAGTTTCATGTGCTATATTTGGGAATTCTGGATTTACATGAAACTAATTATACATATCTATGGAGAATATTCCTGGTTGCAGTTAAAAAGGCTATTACTCATAAATGGTTTCGACTCAATCCTCCCACTCTAGAAGAATGGAAAGCAATTGTAATTGAAACATGTAAGATGGAAACCCTTACTTTTTCTTTAGAATTAAAAAAGCAAAAGGGGGCTATTTTATGGAGTATGTGGGAAAAAAATTGGACTCTGAGAATTAGCAATGTTAAAATTAGGGATGCAACGATACCATTTTTTCCGATCCGATCCAGAAAATTCTGAGTATCGGCCGATTCCGATCCGATCCTAGAGCAGTTTTTTTTTTCTTTTAGCCTAATCGTGGAGAGGTATAATCAGTACATGTATAATGGAGTGTGGAGATCTTTGGCTCGGCGGGGTTGTCGGTGGGCTCGCTCGTGTCGGCCGAGTGGAGGAGATGCCGATCCACGGAGTACTTCTGATTTTATTGATTTGAACTTAACGTTAGATAATATACGTGGAGTCGGGACAAAGATGAAAAGTGTAAATAAGAGAGTGATTAATCCAGCGATCTTAAAAAATAGAAAAAGGAAAATATTCCGAACCCTTAATCAATCTAGAATAGTTTGGGATCCAAAAGCTAAAATGAAGGGTCTCTTAGGTGGTCATCTAAACATAAGAAGTATTAAATCGAAAAGTGATCAAGTTCATCATCTCTTACTAAACTCAAATTTAGATTTCCTTTGCTTATCAGAGACTTGGCTTCACGAAAATGTTTCTACTGCAGTAATTCAGGTGTCTGGTTTTAATGTTTTTAGAAAGGATAGAGAAGGTTCCAAAGGTGGTGGAGTAATGATATATATAAAAGATACTATTCAGTGTAACAAAATCCAGTGGGTGAATTGCCAGGAGTTGGAATGCATTGGTTTAAACATTGTCTTATCTCCACAAATGTCCTTTTCTCTCATTGTAATCTATCGTCCCCCTTCTTCAAATTGCAGTTTTTATGAAAATTTTGATACTTTACTGAAAGAATGTAATTTTAACAAGGAGGTAATTATCATGGGTGATTTCAACATTAATTGGGAAGATAAATCTACTAGGAAAAATCTTAAGCAGATAACTGATAGTTTTGATCTTAAACAATTAATTAGTCGACCAACTCGAATAACTAATTCTACTAAAAGTCAAATTGATCTAATATTTACTAATAGACCTGAGCGAATTTTGAAATCTTGTAATATGTTAACTGGTCTGTCTGACCATAATATGATTCTGGTAACTAGGAAACTAACTAAGAAGAGGTTTAGCTCATTTGTTAAGAAATGTGAATTCTTTGGGATACCAAAGAATAAACAAGAGAACTTTAAAGGTGCTATTCAGCAGATAGAATGGGATAATCTATTATTGGGTATTGACTATGAGGAAGATAGTGACATTTTTACAAAAAGATTAGAAAATATTATTACTGATTATACCTGTAAATTTAATCATAGAAAGAAAAAGAATATGGTCCCATGGATAAATGTCGATATTCTGAATTTGATGAAAGAAAGGGATCATGCTTTGAAAACCTCACTTAAAACTAAATATAGTAGTGATAGATATCAATTTACTATGTTAAGAAACTCTGTGGTACAGAAATTACAAAAAGCTAAAGCAGATTTTTTCCTCACTATGATAGAAAAAGCAAGAGGCAATCCTAGAATCATTTGGAATCAGTTAAAAAAATTAACAGGACAACAAAATGAAGATGAGAAAATTCTAGAACTTAAAGTAAAAGGGAAATCAATAAAAAATCCATCTGAGATGGTAGAGATTTTTAATCATCATTTTGTTGATTCCGTAGAAACTATTACTCGTTGTTTTCCGCCTTCGTATACTAATGTCTGTCCAGTTACAACAGTGGAACCTGTTTTTAGAATAAGGCCTGTTAGTGATTCTGATGTTATGAGAACAATTAGATCTCTTAAGTCATCTAGAGCAAAAGATAAATGTGGCATGGATGTTGTTATGCTCAAAGAGTCTAGTTTGACCCTAATTAAACCTATTAGTAAAGTTATTAATCTTTCAATTTCCCAGGGAAAATTCCCAAGTGTTTGTAAGTCGGCGATTGTTGTTCCAATATTTAAAAGTGGAGATCCCCTTTTTATTGATAATTATAGGCCAATTAGTATTTTACCCACCGTTTCTAAAATTATGGAGAAACTAGTTGCAGAACAGATTAGCAGTTACTTGAGTAGTTGTTCATTTTCAATGCATCCAATGCAGTTTGGTTTTAGAGCAAAATACTCAACAGAAACCGCAAATTGTTTTCTTATAGAAAATATTAAAACTCTCGTAGATAAAGGTGGTGTAGTTTGAGCAGTGTTCCAAGATTTAAAGAAAGCCTTTGACACCGTTAATCATGGAATCCTTATGTCTAAGTTATCTTGTTTTAATTTCTCATCACATACACTTAACTGGATAGAGTCATATCTATCAGATAGATTTCAGTGTGTTAGAGTACACAATCACTTATCCAATGATTTAGGTACATCAACTGGTGTTCCGCAAGGATCTATCTTGGGTCCAATGCTTTTTGCTATGTATATAAATGATTTTCATCGTTCATGTCCTGGCATTAATATACAAATGTATGCGGACGATACAGTGATTTATATACATGGTAGTAGTAGTCTGATACAAGTTGCAAATGAACTTACGAATTCTATGGTTAATGTGTCGGCATGGCTAAAAGAGAATTGCTTGCAACTAAATGTGTCCAAAACAGTATGCATGTCTTTCTCTAAGTCTAACAGTATTATTAAAGAGCCGGATGTTTACGTGTCAGGGGTGAGGCTGCAGGTAGTGCCTCAATATAAATATCTGGGAATACTGATTGATTCTAAACTTACATTTAAAGCTCAAGTTAAAAAGGTTTGTAAGCAGGTTAAGTTTAATCTCTATAATTTTAAGTTTATTAGAGATTGCATGTCATTAGAAGCAGCTAAGATGTATATGTTTTCTATGGTTATTTCTCACATGACTTTCTGTTTAACCACCTAGTCTCAGGCGAGTTCAGTGACTCTAAAACCATTAGAGTCCTTATACAAACGTACACTTAAAGTCTTCGATAAGAAATCGGTACATTATCATCATTGTCCAATACTGAAAAAATATAATTTGTTAAGTTGGGAAAACATGATTAAGTATGCAAATGTATGCTTGATGTATAAAATTATTTATGGTTTATCTTCTCCCCCTCTTGGTCAGTTAGTTCGTATTAGAACAACTGATTATCGCTCTACAAGAGGCGCATTAAGAGGAGACTGTATCATACCGCTTAGACGAAGTAAATTTAGTCAGTCTGCTTTTTCTGTCAAAGCTGCACGAGAATGGAATACTATTCCAACAACTATAAGAGATCTAGACACATATGCTTTATTTAGGGTTCAATTGAAGAATTGGTTAATCAGTACTCAGATTTGTCAACACTAGAATCTTATATCTGCTAGCCATCCTATTATTGTTTGTATTTTGTTTGCATTGTTTTTAATTGATCCTAAATTGTTTAAATAGCTTTCTATTGTATTGTGTAATTATTAAATTTTCTATTATGTATTGTTAATCACATTTTCTTTAGGGTGATTTGTAACATCTTGTCCAGGGACTACGGATGAAAAATAGCCTTTGGCTAATTCTGGTACATTTACAGGAATGTTTTTATTAATGTACAATGTCCCTGTCAAACTAAATAAAAAAAAATAAAAAAGGTAATGCATTGTTTCTTTCTAGGCTATTCGTTCTACCATTTTTTTATTTATTTTTTTGCATCTGATCTTATTTATAATAGCAAAGATAAAATAAAAATAGCTATATTGTGATTATTAATATAGTAATTATTAATAAGTAAAAAACTGGAGGAAAACTTTACTCTTTCTCATAATCAGCTTCGCTGACTATTGACTTCAAACGGGTGTAGCACTCACATGTCCGATTCTCACATATCATACATCATTTTGAAGGTCTTTTAATGGAGAATGTGAAAATAAAAAAACTATTTTTTTCAAAGTTGTTCGACTCGTTTTGTCAGCACAGGGCACATTATTCTTGGGAGGAAGCACGTGTGGAGGCGCTTAATGACAACAATGCATACGCGATGTTTCAGATGGTATGGCAAGTGTAAACGCATGAATCGGATATGGGTCACAATTGAAAGAACGTGTAAACGGACAGCCAAAAAAAATCAGATACAGGCAACAAATCAGAATTGGGCACCAAGATCTGCTGTGTAAACAAGGCCTTAATGTCCCTGTGACTCCTCTTGACAAAGTGTGCATTCACTAAAGATGAATCAAATACTGCAGTTTAACATATTTTACTCGTGTCTTTTTATTTATACAATTTAATTTGCATTGCTGCATTTGTCAAAGAAAGACATAAGTCAAAAAAGTTTAATTATGCTTTTTTGGATATTAGCTTTCAGGGTTTGAAAATGTAAAAATCTGCAAAGTTTAAAAGATTAATTTCGTAGTCACAAAGGTGTCTTGGGCAAAAAAAGTTTGAGAACAACTGAATTATAGCAAAGCAGATGGTCAGGTGCAATCACAGAAGTTCTTATGTAAAAGACAAAATAAAAAGCATCAAAATTATAAAGAGGAAAAGAACGCAAATGATTATGAAGGTGGACAATCAGATTTGGGCCACATTCAGCTTTGGTGTGAACATAACTTTAATTTCACAGATTTCGCTGACTGAACATATTGAATCACTGTTTGTCTGTCTTGAAATGTCTGAGAAGGGATGTACTGTACTCTGTTGGCTGTCGACATTGGTCTGCATCTGTCGGTGCGGTTTGGATTGGCTTTAAGTGTGATGGCAAAAGAAATTAAACAATTAAATTGACTTCCTCCCGAGTGAATGCATGGGCTATTTTAAAATTACTCCTATTTTTAATCCTCTTTCCAGTCTCAGAGTACTGCAGTTTCTTTCCAGAATGTGTTCGCGAAAATGATGTTGAAACTCTGTCCACATTGATGGCAGGTGAAGTAGGCTAACTGTCAGATTTGGTCTTGTTTATGGATTTTTCTGCAGCCATGATATTGTCTCCTATATAGATTTTCATCTTTTATTTCTTTCAGTTCTTGATTTTCTTTCAGTGCCATCAGGTCTAAAGTGAAAGTTAAAAGGTCAAACCAACAGACATCAAAACCAAGATATAAACACCAAAACTAACATCATGCAACAAAACTGTTTTTATAGACCAGTCTGCGTCCTTCCTAGTTCAATCCTTCAGAGTCTTGACTCCTAGAATCCTCCTCGACATTAAATGCTAGAATGAGACGCTCTAGTAAGTGTGCGTGGCTACATCACATATGTTCCTGCCCTCACAGTCATGGCACAAAAACACTAATAAAACTTAGTTTTGGAAAAATACTTTGTATTACAATTCTTTATATTATTTGTCTTTCTATTAATGCAATACAATGAATCACAGCCGTCTACAATCTCCCTGTGGCTTAAATTATTGGCAGTTTAGCTTTTAGTAAGCAATTTACACCAAAACAAAATATAACATCTATCTTTCATGTCCAAAAACATTATTTTTGTCTTAGATTTCATAATAAATTCAGACAAGCTCATTTATTCGTCAGTTTATTTTCATGAAATGGATACAAAGGATTGTGGGTGACTGAAGGTCGCGGAGGATACCTCCCATGCATCCTTCAAATTCTGCTGAATGAAGGACGCGAAACGAAGGCCGTCTTCCAAGGATCCTTCCGATTGAGATGGCCTTCAGTGACGTTTGATGACGTGGCAGCCGAGAAATGCAGCCTTCGTAGGATGCAGTCTTCCGTTTGAGAAACACCCAATGAATTGATGTTTGAACTTATTTGCATGTTTTTTGTTTGTTTTTTATCTTTATTCCAAATGATCAGAAAAGAGGAAACCAACAATAAAACAGGAGAAAGTACTAAACACTTCCCATAACACACGATGTACTTGTTACATCGTAAAAATATGGACATCTACGCTAATATTAGTCTGTTTCTATCTTATTCTGTTTCTCAGTTCGTGTCCGGATCAGATGGTGGATTGGCGCCGGGAGATGATGACTGCGGCCCAGATTGTCGGCGGAGGCCGGACCCCTGGATGAGCCCCGGGGACATAATCCCAGTGAAGACCTCGACTTAAAATACAATAAAACAAAAAATAAAACAAATAAATAAAAATATAATAAAATACCTAACTACATAATACTATTATTGTTAGAAATTGCAACAATATTAAATAGAAATATAATACATTTAAAGTCTTAATTAAAACAATAAATAAACAATAATATCCTGGCCAGAGGAGAACTGGCCCCCGACTGAGCCTGGTTTCTCCCAAGGTTTTTTTTTTTCCACTCTGTCACAGAGGGAGTTTTGGTTCCTTGCCGCTGTCGCCTCTGGCATGCTCAGTTGGGGACACTTAATTTCTAGCAATTATCGTCAATTTAATTTCATAGACATTATTTATACTAAACTTAGCTAGACAATGAATCTTTGAATTCAATAATGAAATGCCTTTAACTGAAAATTGAGTGTTTAATCTTATTATTATACATTACTGACACTCTATCCTCCAACTTGATACTGTTAAGTGCTTTGACACAATCTGTATTGTTAAAAGCGCTATATAAATAAAGGTGACTTGACTTGACTTGACTTAAAGTATTACTATACTATATAGTAGTAAAACGCATGTGAACAGTAGCCTACTTTTTGATCAGTTCATCAGTAATATTCAGGAAATAATATATTGAATGAATGTTTGAACTTATTTGCATGTTTTTTTTGTCTTTTTATCCTCATTCCAAATTATCAGGAAAAGAGGAAATCAACAGTAAAACAGGAGAAAGTAGTAAATTATTACTATATTACTGTGCCATAGTAAAATACATGTGCCTATTTTTTGATCAGTTTATAAGTGACAGTTTATAGTTCTTGAGAGTATGGTAACTCTCATTGCATGGCATAGTGCACATACCTACCCCACATTGTCTGCACCTGTACTGGTGGCCCATAGATCAGAACAATCGACGCAATCTGGCCGATCATCAGCAACGTGGAGCCAGTGGCGCTCAGAGAGCAACAGCTCTCCTATGGACACTACGACAAAGTTCACCCCTGCCACCCCATCCCCGTTGGGCAAAGGGCCGAAATGATCACTTGTTTGTGCTTCGTGAACTCTCTCGCCTTGCACGGCGGCACCATTGCACTGCAAATATGTACCGGGAGAAGCGCGATCATAAGACGACCAATCGTCATTTCCAAAAGGCATAGTCAGAATCGGTGAATAACATTTGCAACACAACTTTTTATTAGCCATTTGGCGATTTTCTCTCACAATTTACTCACACGCTATGAGCTGAACTGCTTCCACATCAATGACAAGATAGCTCACTTTCTCTGCTATTTCCTCCAAAACTTTGAATAGGAACATGACATAATTTTGGTATAGAATCGAAGTACTACATGTCTGCCATCTAGTGGTAGGGAATACAAATGAGATATTACACCATATTAGGAACTACAGTCTATTTCATGAAGTATGACGTCTTGTCGCAATTTTGCAACTTTGGCGCTTGGAGGGTTAAGCAAATCATTTATTCAAGTGCATGACCTTTTGGTATCCAATCATGAGTACATCTTTCTTCTAATATTGAATATTGTTAATATCAATGAAAAAATAAGTCGTTAATGAAAATAAGCACCAATGAATTTCATTGTTTACTAATCATGTCTGCGGGTAATGTATGAAAAAAAAAAACAATAATCATCCCCAGTCATGTCACTTTATGGTAATGAATAACATTTCTGTGGATCCCTCACAGTTTGGAGGTGTAAGGACTCTCACCCGTGTGACGTCTCATGTGTGGAACGGGTTGTTTTATGACTGAAACTCTTGTTTGAAAGACTTCTCTCCAGTGTGAATTCTCAAGTGTGATGTAAGATTTCCTGCTTGTATGAAGCTATCTCCACACAGCTTGCAGATGAAAGACTTCTCTGCAGTGTGAACATACATGTGTTCATTAAGGTTTCCTTTTTTAATGAAACTCTTTCCACACTGTTGACATGTGAAAGGCCTCTCTCCAGTGTGAATTCTCATGTGTACACGAAGGTTTCCTTTTTGTGTGAAAATCCTTCCACATTGATGGCAAGGGAAGTTTCTTTTAGACTTAGTCTTCCGAACCAAATTTATTTCAGTCCGTATGAAATCACGTCTCTCATAGTGATTTTTCTCTTCTATTTTTTTCAGTTCTTCGTTCTCCTCTTTCAGTGCCATCAGTTCTAAAGTGGAAAAGACAAATACACATTAATGGCAGATTAATGGCTCAAAGCAGCAGACATCAAATCTTATCAAAACAGATCAAAACTAGCACTATGCAACAAAACTGGGTATTTATAGACCTGTCCTCTTCACTACTCTATGGAACTAGTGAACAATTTCTGTCAGGATTTAAGCATCATCTTAGGAAGTTTGTTTACAATCACAGATTTATTCAGTAATGAAATGATTGAAGTCTTTGAGGGAGTCATTGAATCATTCATTCAAGAGAGTCATTCAGAATGACTTATTCAGTAATTAAAGAGGTGAGCTAATGGATTTTTTCGAAGGCTTGATTGTGTTTATGGGGTGCATAGCAACGTGTTAATGCTTCGTAAAAAACAAACCAAAACAAAACATTATTTTTCACATTTTATTTTCAGCCAGCATAAAAACAGCCGATTGATTTCCTGGTTCTGTGAAGGCCCTCCCTAAGAAATTCGCAATGGACTCTGATTGGTTAGCTGGCCCAGTGTGCGTGTCTAAACGTCCTGCTCCTCACCTCAGCGGTATGTGCTCTGGTTGTATTGTAAACAATGGCGTCGTCTATATTTCTTATCAATTTGAGCCTGATTGAGATGCAGAGGATATTAGTGAAGAGGATCGGTCAGAACCTGTGCAAGCACAGCTTTTAATGGTAGGCCTATGTTTTTTGTTTGTTGTTGTCTCATACTTTCAGATATGCAGTTATTATGCTCTGCTTAGGTTAGCTTTTAATATACGGTTTTATCCTGATTAAAGCTTTAATACAGTATGGCAACCACATGCGCGTCTATGAATAACGCTTCTCATACCCATGTGAAATTAAGTGTATAAATGGAACAGTTCATTTGAGCTGAGCTGATCTGAATGACAGAGAGAGAGAGAGAGAGAGATGCAGAGCATGTGCAGAGCAGGGCGACGCGAGGAATAGGATTAAGAACCGCTGCTTTAGAACATTGATTTTGAAACTTGTGAATCCATTAGAATCGTTAGAAGAATAGATTCAGTATATGAATAGATTTTTACGTGCAGCCCTAGTTTTCTTCCTCTTCTCTAAAGCAGCACAGCATGGCCTCGCCTCCTTCGTTGCATGTTCCCGGGGGCTGGGTTTATGATGTCAGTAACCCGGAATTATTTTGTTGTAGTCCCTTACCAGCCGTTCGCTGTAGGCAATGCTATGCTAATTCTGTGGTACGACAATTTCTCCCTTTGCATTGAACTTTCAGCTTCGTAACTTTGCAGATGTTGTTTATGCTCACACAGCTACATTACACACTAACAAAAGTTAAAAAGGTATTAGATGACCCTTTAATCAATTGACGTCTTTATGAATGATTCATTGAATCATTTAGTCAAACAGATTTTAAAGAATCATTTTAATGAAACGCATACAAATGTATCAAAATACCCATCCTGCCAAGTAACTTTGTAGCTTTAACAATGATTAATCTATATTTCATTTATACAGTGCCGAACAGATGCACCGGTCAACTGGCCTTTTAAAAAAAAAACATTTTTTTATTTTAGATCTTCTGTTCCAAGCTTGCACAAACTGCACTGCAATAATTTTCCCAAATGCCATCTGTGTGGAAATATTACGTTATTATCATAATTAGTCTGTAAAAAGCCATTAACAAAGGCTAGAGATGCTGAAGACGGATGCAAAGAGGAGAAAATACTATAGCAGGCAGAGCAAGATCACTGTTCTAGCAATCCTAAATATTGAATTTTATATGAATGTGTTTCTGAGGGGAACTGGCTGTTTTCAGAAAAGTTTACATGGCGTTTTCTTTTCATCTTGCCTCCATATAATGCATTTAAATTAATGTTAATACGTGCTGAGCTGCTGTGTTTACAGTGGTAACCAAGGAAATGCTGCATTACTGTTTCATAAGTGCCACCTGCTGTCAGAGAGTGAAACTGCATCTCATTCAGCTGTTTCTGTTTCATGAACGATTTATGTAGCATAATTTCACAAAGCTAAAGTCACACCATTCTGTTTTTGCTTTAGATTTTGAAATTATACAGTCTAATATAAATTTAAACATTGCACTTTTATGTTTTTTGGATTGATTCATGATTGAAATGCAGTGGTTGCCTCTAATTTAAAATGGCTATGAAAAAAAATCAAGGTGCAACACAGAGTGAAGAATATGCAAATAATATTTTATATGTGATTGTTCAATTTCTGAACACCTACAAACAAAAACTTTAGCAAAAATTAATTTCTATCTTTGTGCTATTACTTGCAATTAGTTCATTTGTTCTTATTTACTGGCTGTCATTTGTCTTTAATAATGTTTGATCTTTACATTTGTTAGGCTCATGGTTTTTGCTGTGGTATTAAAATTGAAATTGTAAAATTTTATTGGTATATAAAATATTGGTGTCATAAGCTTATTTATTAGAATACAAAATAACATGGATAAAAAAAATATAACAGCAACTATTTTTTTTTTTACTTTTACATTTAGAAAGAATTATCATTTCTATATTTTTCCCATCAAAAATAAGACTCGAGTAGCAGAAGCTCTCAGACCCTCCATAGACAGTAACGCAACTGTAATGTTCCCAGGTCCAGAAATGTAGTAAGGACATCGGTAAAACAGTCCATGTGACATCAGTGGCTCAACTTCAATTTTGCGAAGTGCAAAAGAAAACAAAAATAACAATTTATTCAACAATTCTTCTCACCCGAATTACGTCTTCCGCCATTTTGGAGAGTACCCAACAACGTAATTGATGTAATCAGCGTAGTTTACGTTCGGGGGGAAAGAGCGCGTATGAACGTAATCAGCATTGTTTACGCTTAGGGGAAAGCGTGCGCATGCGTTGTCATACTCTCTAAAATGGTGGAAGACGGTAACTCGGGGGAAAGAATTTTGAATTAGAGCTGTCGCGATTCATCGATTTTAGTCGACTAGTCGATTTTGAAAAATCATCGACTTCATTTTGCTAGCGTCGACTAACCGGCAAAATACCGGAAGTGCCGCATTTCACGGACAAGAATCCATAAAACACATTATTAGACTGTTTTCCAAGGCTGCATGATATTAAACCCATTTAAAAATCATAGTTAAGCATAATTGTGAATTCATAAACGCTATGATTTAATTAAATAATTATATGCGATGCAGTTCTAAGACATGAGCTTTAATTATTTACATGCGTGTAGGTTAAGTATGTGCGTCTCACAGCGGCTCCGTTCACAGTAGCTCCAGAGAAACTTATCATTTACATGTGTGGAGCGTCTCAAACTCCATCTCTGCATGTTGTTGTGAGTTTGGGTTTATTATAACGTTCATCTGGGAATGCAACGTGCGCCATTTCATCAGATTTGTAAGGTAAATCATTTATAAACCTGTGCAAACACAGGAGAATACATCTCGATTTCAAAATAAAAGCTCAAACCCTCACTCTGAGTTTACACGTTTTGATGTCCACATATTCATTTAATTGCAGTGGCTATAGCATTTCTGTCCTAAAGAAATGGCCAAATATTAAAGATTAAGTGGACATTTGAATTAAATGGTGCTTGGTTAATATTAAACAAGGATTAAGATCGCTCAGTAATGTTTAAAAATAATCATCAGGCGCCCCCTGCAGGCCTTTGTTGTTATGCGAAATGTACATTAGCTCTATTGTTTATAACACATTATGTACTTTAACAGTTTTGTTCAATAAAACCGTATGATTTCTTGCTTTTGAAACTTTATTTGAACTAATTATTATTGCATCATTGCTATTATATACATGTATTTTAAGTCATTTTAAAAGCTATTGTTCACTTATATCTATTTTTATTACCACAAAAACATTATTATAATTATAGGTCCCTATGAAAGCCGTTTTATTTCCAAATGCATTTTTTTCCATTTTCATTTTTCTATACTCTGTTTTAATGGTTAAATTAAATTTTATTAATCAAAAAGCCTGTCTAATTAATTGAGTTTTACGGTTTTATCTGTACCAAACTCTTATTTTCTGGATTCCATTTTAATGGTTCCATTATTTATTTATTTTTTTCTTTTTCAGAAATACTGCACACTTACATTTTTCTCCTAAATAAATTCTGGTAAATAATATTTCTGGTAAATACTCCTTTATTTAAAATACTGATTATAATTGTATTATTAGACTAGAACACGTGGTTCCTTTTCGGGAACTCGAGCTGCGTCACCACGCTTTGGGAACGCCTTGTGCGTGACCAGCTCTGAATCTGCTGTGTAATCTGACCAATGGAAGGGCGCGACGTCACAGGCGGGTGACGTCAGAGACCAGGAAGCATAAAAGCACATGCGGCAAAGCCGGCGACAGCCTTCTGTCATTCAGAACCGCGCTCTCTGTGTGTCTGGTCTACTCTGTTTGTCTGCTTGCACTTCCAAGAAATACATAAACCTGCACTCGATAAGACACTACACTGATTGCATTTACACTGCACTATGTCTAAGAGTGGCTATAAGGGTGAGGGCAAGTCACGCTTGTTCAAGCCGTGTGTGTCTCCCTGCAAACGTTTCATCACTGCTGGAGACACACACGAGCAGTGCGTGGCTTGCTTGGGAGCGGGGCACGCGGCGGCTGCATGCAGTGAGGGGGCTAATTGCCCCCATTGTGAGCGCTTGCCGCTGCGTACGCTCCGCTCCCGAAAATCCTTGTTTGTGGACGGGATTTTCACGAGTGAACCCCGCGGTTCGGGCCCCGCTGCTGCCGAGGCAGAGCGGTGTCTGCACTCGTGGGGCTCACAGTTCGATCTGGAGCAGGAAATGGAGACAGGCGAGTCCCTGTCTCCGTCCACTGCCTCCAGATCGAGCGCCCGCTCCGGGAGAGCTCGCAGTGAGAGAAAGGCAGCTTCCTCCCACGGAACGGGCTCGACGCTCGACCAATCTTCCTTCGAGGAGGAGGAGATGGAGAGCGTCGATGAGCCGCCCCAATCCCTGCAGTATGAGGAGCTGCTGGAGGTGGTGACTCGAGCTGTCGATAAACTGAAAATTGATTGGCCAGCCGAGCAGCAGACCGAGTCGCGTGGAAGCAAGCTCGACGAGCGTTTCTTGCGCGCTCGGCCGCCACCTCCGCATCGGAGCTTGCCGTTTTTTTCCCGATCTGCATACTGAGGTTTGTAGATCGTGGGGAAGACCGTACTCGTCCCGCCTCTTCATTCCAGCGTCTAACTATTCTGGGAATGTCGTGGGTTTGGATGAGTGCGGTTATAGGGCGGCTCATCGTCCTTGAAGGCTCCGGCCCTGCCCACAAAGCCTTTGTGTACAACATCTACGCTCGTGGGCAGGGGGTACTCAGCAGCAGGTCAAGCAGGTGCGTGTCTGCACACAATGTCTGTGCTACAGGCGTACCAAGCTGATCTGCTGAAAGAGCTCGATGAGCGCGAGCAGGTGAGCTCCGATGATATCGCGGAGCTCAGGAGGACTGCTGATTTGTCTCTCCGCGCCACTAAGGAGACCGCCCGTGCCATTGGGCGCTCTATGGCTGCTATGGTGGCAGCGGAGAGACATCTGTGGCTGACCCTGTCAGATATGAAGGACAAAGACAGGGTCTGCCTACTGGACGCCCCGCTCTCGTCTTCTGGCCTGTTCGGCGACGCTGTCAACTCGGTTGTCGACAGGTTTCAGGAGGCGAGTAAGCAAGCGGCGGCGTTCCAGTGGTTCCTCCCTCGCCGCTCTCGGGCTCAGGGGGCTGCTGGGCGGGAGCAGCCCTCGACGAGTACCGGCTCCTCATACAGGGAGGCTCAGAAGGAGAGCGCTGCTTCTCGTGCTCCCCCGCGGCGGGGCCAGAGGCAGCGCTACTCGTCTGGGGCTTCAAGGTCGAAGCCGGATCTGAGGTCAGTACTTACGGCTAGGAGGTCCCAGAAGAAAAAGTCCTGACACATGGGGATGCAGGACTTCTGAGGGCAGGCCCCTCTGGGGAAGAAAGGAGTTACAGGGTGCCTATCTCTCCCCAGTGCCCTCGACGCTGCGCTCAGTCCGACGCAAGGGGACTGAGACACACGTCACCCCTGAGGGGGTCTATAAAACGGATAGTTCGGGCCCCGCTTGGCGGTGCGCCGTCACAGGTGTCCGAATTACCGTCTCTAACACCAGAGGCCAGCCTCGAGAGGCTGTTTCCCTTAGTAGATTATTTGGCAGCGTGGAAACTACTGCCAAATGTGTCTCAATGGGTCCTGCAGACTGTAGAAAAGAGGTATCGAATTCAGTTCGCTTTTCCACCACCGCGCTTCAGCGGCGTGATTCCAACACTGGTGGGCCCCGAGCAGGCTCTGGTTATGGAACAAGAGGTGAAAGCCCTATTAAGGAAGGAGGCCATCGAGGTGGTCCCTCCTCACGAGAGGGAATCCGGGTTTTACAGCCAGTATTTCATAGTTCCCAAGAAGGATGGCGGGTTGCGTCCGATCATAGATCTGCGTCAACTGAACCACTCAGTCAGTCAGCAAAAGTTCAAGATGCTCACGCTAAGGCAAGTTGTGTCACAGATCAGGTCCGAGGACTGGTTTGTCACGATAGATCTAAAAGACGCATACTTCCACGTATCCATCCGTCCGTGTCACAGGAAGTTCCTAAGGTTTGCTTTTGGGGGTAAAGCATACCAATATCGGTCTAGCACTCTCACCCCGCACGTTTACAAAAGTAGTGGATGCAGTACTAGCTCCATTGAGGCTGCAAGGCATCCGCATACTAAATTATATCGACGACTGGCTGATTCTAGCTCAGTCGGAGATGGAGGCGGCGAGACAGCGAGATGTCATCCTCGCTCATATGAAACAGTTGGGGTTGAGACTAAACGCCAAGAAAAGTGTGCTTTCTCCAGTTCAGAGGACCACTTATTTAGGCGTGGTGTGGAATTCGACCACGATGCAGGCACAAATGTCTCCTGCTCGGATCGAGTCGATTTTCACGTCAGTCAAGAGAGTGAGAGAAGGCCAGTCACTCACTGTCAAGCATTTTCAGAGATTGCTGGGTCTGATGGCAGCTGCGTCCAATGTGATACCATTTGGCCTGCTGTACATGAGACCCCTGCAGTGGTGGCTCAAGACCAAGGGATTTTCCCCGAGGGGAAATCCACTTCGCATTATCAAGGTCTCTCGACGGTGTGTGCGAGCCCTAGACATGTGGAGGAAACCTTGGTTCTTAAATCAGGGCCCGGTGCTGGGAGCTCCGTGTCGCCAGTTATCGTTAGCGACGGACATGTCTCTCCCGGTTGGGGAGCAGTCATGAGTGGCCGCTCAGCCCGCGGTCTGTGGAGTGGTCGCCATCTCATATGGCACATCAATTGTCTGGAGATGCTAGCGGTCTTTCGAGCACTGAAATTTTTCCTCCCAGACCTGAGAGGTCACCATGTGTTGGTGCGCACAGACAACACAGCGGTGGTCTCTTACATCAACCACCAGGGGGGTCTGCGCTCGCACCCGTTGTACAAACTGGCACACCAGATCCTCTTGTGGTCCCAGGACAAATTCCTCTCACTGAGAGCACTGTATATTCCTGGGTACCTGAATGTGGGACCAGACGTACTGTCGAGACAGGGGCCGAGGCCCGGGGAATGGATGCTTCACCCCGAGGTGGAGAATGTTTTATCAGGCGGAGGTGGACCTCTTCGCAACTCGAGTGAATGCGCAATGTCCCCTCTGGTTCTCTCTAACTCCTCCAGCTCCCCTAGGACTGGACGCTATGGTACAGAAATGTCCGAGGC
This sequence comes from Aspiorhynchus laticeps, assembly GCA_023376895.1. Lineage (NCBI taxonomy): Eukaryota > Metazoa > Chordata > Actinopteri > Cypriniformes > Cyprinidae > Aspiorhynchus > Aspiorhynchus laticeps. The sequence goes on along the minus strand of CM041805.1, from coordinate 37,312,597 downwards.
TGCGTCTGTACGCCTTTCCCCCAATCGCTCTGCTCCCAGGAGTTCTGACGAGAGTACGCCGAGACGGTGTTCGCCTACTGTTAGTAGCCCTGTGCTGGCCGGGCCGAGTATGGTTCTCGGACCTGATTTCCCTCCTAGACGACTCTCCATGGGAGGTTCCCATCAGGAGGGATCTCCTCTCACAAGCAGGGGGTGCCATTCTGCACCCCCGCCCGGAGTTATGGAGACTGTGTGTGTGGCCCCTGAGGGGGCACAGTTCATAGCTTCTGATCTCCCAGCTGAGGTGGTAGAGACCATTCTCCAATCCAGAGCTCCCTCTACAAGGAAAGTGTACACCCTGAAGTGGAAGTTTTTCACTTCATGGTGCAGAGCTCACCAGCAGGACCCTGTTAACTGCCCAGTTGGTACAGTTCTTGAGTATCTGCAGGCTAGACTCTCTGCAGGGGTATCCCACTCCACAGTGAAGGTGCATGTGTCGGCATTATCGGCTTACCACTCACCGCTCGATGGAAACACAGTGGGCAAACACCCCCTGGTGATACGCTTCCTCCGCGGTGCACTGAGGATGAGTCCGCCAGTGCGTTCTCGCGTCCCCACATGGGACCTGGCGGTGGTGCTATAGGCTTTGTGTAAACCACCTTTTGAGCCCATAGAGGAGATTTCAGATCGTCATCTTTCCCTCAAGACTACGTTCTTGTTAGCGATCACTTCTCTGAAGAGAGTGGGTGACCTTCAGGCCCTATCAGTGGCCCCTTCCTATCTTGACTTTGCGCCCGGACTGGCGAAAGCATTTCTGTACCCTCGAGCGGGTTACACCCCTAAGGTCCCCACTACTGCACCACGGCCAGTAGTACTGCAGGCCTTCCATCCTCCTCCCTTTCGGGATTCAGATCAGGCGAAGCTTAACTGTATGTGTCCTGTGCGAGCACTTGACACATATGTCCACAGAGCTACCCAGTGGAGAAGGTCGGCCCAATTGCTTGTGTGCGTTGGTCCGCCCAGGAGAGGTCTCCCTGCTACCAAGCACACTATCAGCCGGTGGATTGTCGAGACAATCACGGCCTGTTATGAGTCCTCTGGCCTCCCCTCGCCTTTGGGGGGTCAAGGCACACTCCACTAGAGGTATGGCAGCCTCCAAGGCCTTCTCTGCAGGTGTCCCTGTTTTGGACATCTGCAACGCTGCGGGTTGGTCCACCCCGTCCACCTTTGTCCGGTTCTACGGCCTAGACATCGGTACTACCCCAGGTTCTTCAGTCCTCTCGTCCTAGTCGTTTATGTTGAGACATACACACAGGGCAGGGATTTGTAAGTCTGGCGGAGTGGGCATCTCGTTCCCAAAGCGTAGTGACGCAGCTCGAGTTCCTGAAAAGGAACGTCTCCAGGTTACGTATGTAACCATGGTTCCTTGAGGGAACGAGACGCTGCGTCACTTTGCCATACTTCCAGCATCCTTGCCAGCGCAGTTCTTCATGACTTGAGGCTGTCGCCAGCTTTGCCACACGTGCTTTTATGCTTCCTGGTCTCTGACGTCACCCGCCTGTGACGTCGCGCCCTTCCATTGGTCAGATTACACAGCAGATTCAGAGCCGGTCACGCACAAGGCGTTCCCAAAGCGTGGTGACGCAGCGTCTCGTTCCCTCAAGGAACCATGGTTACATACGTAACCTGGAGACGATATGTTGTATTTCTTACACTATAATACTGAACTGATTTCAGTGATTTGGACTGAGATGAGATGGACACTTGCTTCTTGCACTCTGTGTTGCACTTTACTTTTGCTTTAAAAAAGGATTTCATAGAAATTTGGATTTAATTTGGTTTAATAAAATATTCTTAAGTAAAATTGTTGATTTTTTGGTGGGAAATTAATCGTTTAGATTAATCGACAAATTAGTCGATAGATTAATCGAAATAAAAATAGTCGTTAGTGGCAGCCCTATGTTGAATAAAGTCTTTTTTCTTTCTTTGTGCACAAAAAGTGTTCTCTTAGTAGGGGTCGACCGATATGCGTTTTTCAGGGCCGATGCCGATACCGATTATTACAGACCAAGTAGACCGATAACCGATATTTTGAACCGATATATGTCTGGTGTAAAAATGACAATTAATGTCAAAATTAAGAATAACAAGGGCTCTGACAAAAACTGCCTTCCCTGGTGTTGGTTGCACTTCTTACTCTTGTCTTCCTCCATGCATCCATCTACAATAAGGGTAATATAAAGAGAGAGTTAAAAGTGGGGCCACTGTAGGGCTGCACGATATATTGCATGCAATTGTCATGCGCATCTCTTTAGTAAAGCCGGTTCTGTGATTAGTATTAAATCTCCATCACCTGCTTTCCAACCCAGTAGATGGAGCGGAAGTTAATACACAGAGCCGTAGTTCACTGACAAGCTACGCAATTCGTGCTCATAATCACAGATGAATCGCCTTCGATAATGAACGTGATATTGCGTAGCTTGTCAGTGAACTACGGCTCTGTGTATTAAATGCCGCTCCATCTGAAAGCAGGAGATGGAGATTTACTGCTAATCACAGAACCGGCTTTACTGACGAGATGCACATGACTATCGCATGGAATATATCGTGCAACCCTAGGACACTGTATGCTTCATGATTAATAGAGATCGACCGATATATCGATTTACCGATATTTTTCCCGATATTTAAGCATTTTTCCATAATCGGATATCGGTTTTGTAATATCGGATTTTCCGGTAAACGCCGCCATCCTGTGGGCGTTTTAAGAATTGCACGCATGATCGCCATTACAGCCCATCTGAGGGGAGACGAGACAACGGCGTGCACAGGTAAAGTATTACTTGCTTTGCTGTAATTAGTACATTTTATTTAACATAACAGCCATTAATGCACAAATTAGATGTGATTAGATGTGATACATATGCTTGATATGTAGTTTATGCAGCTTGGCTCTAAGAAATAGACGAGTCACGTAAGATAATCCGTCAAGTCCTGTCCCAATAAAGACGTAACTTTGCATGAAATAAATAATACAGCCATGAATGAGCGCAAGTTGGAAGTAAAAGCGCTGAATTAAATTCTCTCTCTGTTGTATATTTGCTCATCATTAGTCTCGTGAAGCCGCTTCATATTGCTGTTCACTCAGTGGGTTGATGCTCAGGAAATGCTACAGCACGGCCACCGCATGTAGCTTTTAAAAATATTCACGATTAAAACACCGTAATTATATAAACATTTACTATATAACCATCAATTCCCTAATAAACATCCTAGTAAACACAACTCCAGTGTTTCCCACACATAGACTTTACCTGGGCGGGCCGCCCAGATATATTAACGGCCGCCCAAGTATATTTGGTGACACATTTTTGTTTTTATTACTATTATTATCTTACACTTTTTTTTTTTTATCCGCCCGAGATAATGAAACCATCCGCGATCGATTAACTAGAGGAAAATCTCCCCTCGCCCGAAGCGTTTCGCACTGCTGTGTGCTCAAGAAAGTAGACACTCCCTCAGACAAGCTCTCTCTCTTTACAATATCCACCGCCCGCTGCCATCAGCTCCCGCCTCTCACACACAAGAGCGCGACTTTCAGTATTTAGCAACTTTCAGACCCTTTTGGCGGCTTTTTTCCCACAACAGGTACATACTGACAAACCTAGCGACTTTTTTTGAAAAAACCTTAGCTATCGTTCAATTGGAATTTGTCTCCAGTAATGTTACTGCCCCGCGAGTGCGAGATCTGTCTCTCCCGGCGCAGTGTCGCCTCTCTCTGCGTCTATTCTGTGCAGTGAGCGGCAGTGAAGCAGCGCATTCATTTGGCCGTAACGCAGCAAAATCGTCAGTAAATCATTTACAAAACAGCGTTTCCAAGCACCTGTCGCTTACTGACTGTTTGGACTTTTAAATATGAACATAATTCGTCTGAATATGCGCATAGCTCGTTACTCAGACGCAGACAGTGCGCTGAATGAGACAAAACCGTAATACAGCCAAGACCACCGCATATAGTCGCTTTTTAGTGTAAGTTAGATGTATATTGATTTTATCAGACGATGTTGCGATTATAAATCAGGATTTAAGGAGTATAGTGAGAGTGATTCCTGGTTAACATGTAAAATTAATGGTTCCTGTTTACTATTTATACTTGTTTTATGTATGACAACAGAAAGTATAATGTGAACAGCTTTATTGGCATTGTTGTATTAATTACAGTATGTGACATTTAGAACAGATCTTAAGTGCCAAAACTCGTCTGAACGCAAACTTGACACAATGACATGCAAATTAACGTGACGTCACCTGCCGCCACAAGTTTTATTTATTTTTTAATTGGTGAGAATTACTTTTATGTGCTTTATTTATTTTACCTGTTTGTTTGTTTTTACCTCATCGAAGATTTTATTTTTAAACAAAAACTGTTTTAGTAACAGTGCACTTTTTTATTTTTTGTACTCTCAGACCCCTCTATTTATTGGTGTATAAATAAGATTTGTTTTGTTTTCCATGCAAGGAGGGAGTGATTGTTATAAATAAAATGGTTTGTTCAGTTCAGTGGTGTTGTAATCATTGTGTCAAAAACACAAGTATAACAGTAAATAAATATCGGTTCTGCATATCGGTTATCGGGCACATAAACAAACAAATTATCGGTATCGGTTCTAAAAAATCAATATCGGTCGATCACTAATGATTAAGCCTATGAATACTGTACTACAGCTAAACAGCTTGGGGAAATGTAAGTATTTGGCTTCACTAATTTACATATTGGAAATGTATGTGTAATAATAGCATAACCTCTCATAATTCTTCATTAATTATTTTATGATGATTAAATCATAACCTACAAGAGGTGACTATTCAATTCATCATCTAATGCAATTGTAGTAGTATTACTAGATAAACCGAACTATTATTTTGACGGGTTGCCGCGAGGACCTCTTAAGTGTCTGTAGCCTATGTATGATATGACTATCGTTTTACTCAAATGAAACGGACAAATGCTCATGAAGTGACTCTCAGAGCAGGTCTGGGGATGTTGTTCACGTCATTTACCGCCTCCACACGTGCTTCCTTCTGAGAATAATATAACGTCATTAAACCACGGAGAAGTACCAAATTGATGCAGTTTTAATGACGTACAGAACGCAATGCCTCAGAAAATCCAATCTGCCTGTTTACACGACAGTTGCATTGGCACATATCTGATTTATATCGGATTCATTTCCACATATGTATGAGGCCTGAAACCAATCTCAAAATATCCGAATGCTTGCATTTTTTTCCTGTTAACACAGTCATAGAACAGATCCAATCTGTGTCACATATGAGCAAAAAATCGGAATTGGGTCACATTTAGCTGACAGAGTAAACGTGGCTCAGAGGCCTCAACATGATGACTCTCCAAAGCAAAAGGAGGCCAAACTATGCACTACACTAAAAGTAGATGTCAAGGAGGTACACAGTGCACCAAACAAATTGATATTGCTGCCCAGCTGGAACTCTAAGGAGGAGGATTCTCTATAGGGAGAGGAAGCCTAACAACACTCCTCTCTACAAGCAGTAGCCAAAGAGGCTCATAGTTGAGCCCAACAACCAATTTCCCCCTTGGGCCGTTTTCCTGGTTGCATTCACACCGACAGCAGTACCTCTGCAGCCGACAGCGACGTCTTTATTTGCTGTTTTAGTTGTGTGTTTCGTGATAACAGACGTGGAATTTACGCGATTAAAAAAAGCACGCAAATCCGACTACACCTCCTATGATAACTTGCAGTATTATATACAGGGGTGCACATACATTTTTTCTGCCTTGTTCTCATAAGAGAACCTGGAGATTTGGTTTGGTCCTCACACTGCACAAAGTGTGACCTATTAAATATAACTAAAAGTAAATTAATAATAGTGATAACATTATTGCACTTTATTTAGTTATTTTCTAATAAAATAATACGTTAATAATTGATAAAGTGTGATTATACTATGATATTTTAAAATAAAAAGAGTATTAAATACAAATACAATTATTTTATGAAACCAGAGCAAGTACACAAAAACGTGTAAAAGTGGTTCACTATAAGCGGTTCTAGAATTGAATTGGTACTAATGGTACGGTAAAAAGGAGTCACGTGTCTCAACGTGTCTGTCCACACGAGACGACCCGTTCCATGTCAAATAAAAGTGCTTCATTTGGACACTTTCTTCAAAATTCATTTCTGTAGAGCTGGACATTTTAATAAGGATCAAATGAGTGAGTTCAGCTTTGAGAATGAAACCAACCTGTTTGTTCCTCAGTATCTTCATGTTTGATGCTGAACACTTCTAAAATCTTTATGTCTTCACTCTCCTGTTTAATAAAGGCCATCTTTATATCTTTATAGGCAGTGTCACGTGGATCTCAGTCGCTTCACTGGGAATGTTTCTGTTTGGGGAAGAAAAGAAAGCAAAGAAAATCTCTCCAGTCAGTCAGGAACAGTTAATGGCCTGATTAGCCTGAAAACTAGTGCTAAAAATGAACAAAAGAACACTAATTAAAAAAAATCAAGATTCAAAAAGTCACATTAACTGAGAAACAGCTGCAACTGATTCATATCAGTGTTTGTAACTCTTCAGAGTGTTTTGCTCAGGAATCAGACTCATTAATTATCTTCCTGTTTGTTGCTGACGCGTGTTTTGAGTTTGAGCTCCGTCAAGTTATTTCTTTATCGTCTATTTTATCTCTTAAAATCAATTTTATACACCATCATTTCTCGTTTCTATAACGTGTGAATATATCCCCTGTCGCATTCTACAACAAAAACAATCAGGGCGCCTTGTTATCACTAGTTTTATTTTGATTTCCCGAGTCCGCTATTAGCTTATAGCCCGTTAGCACCGCCAACGCGGCGGCCGCTTGGCGCGCTTGCTAATACTCTATTCACACACATAACCATTGTTCCACTGCTACTTACTTTAATGGCGGATTTGTGTCTACCTTTGAGTGCAGGTGAGGACGCGTTCGAGCTGCATTCGGTGCAGCTGGAGCTGGAGTCCGTGGAGAAGCAGATCGACGAGCTGCTGGAGAGACAGGCCCAGCTGAGAGAGCGGCAAACTGCGCTGGAAACATCCCGGGCTGATGCTCACAGGTCCGGGGTAAGTATACAGCACGCTGCTAACACTCCCACCACCTCTACTCCGTGTGTTTCTCTGCACAGGCCCCGCGCACCCAGGACGCGATCTTCTCAGATGTCCTTCACTCCGGCGCCGGGACACCACGGACCCTGGGTGCGGCAGCAACGGAAGACGCGAGCGAGGCATCGGGCTACATCATCTCCCCCTCCGCCGCTTCCGGTCTTCGAGATCTCCACCCGAAACCGCTTCGCACCCCTCCACGAGACGGAACGTGATGCTGTGATCGTCGGAGACTCCATCGTCCGGCACATCCGTGCTACGTTAGCTGAAGGTAAAGTGCACACACACTGTTTCCCTGGTGCTCGTGTTCTCGATGTTTCTGCGCAGATACCCGCGATCCTGAAGGATGACGAGAGCGTCGGAGCGGTCGTTCTGCACGCGGGCGTGAACGACACCAAGCTGCGGCAGACGGAGACACTGAAGAGGGACTTCAGGAGCCTGATCGAGACGGTACGCAGCACATCGCCCGCGACGACGATCATCGTGTCAGGACCGCTTCCCACGTACCGACGAGGACACGAAAGGTTCAGTAGACTGTTTGCTTTAAACGAATGGTTATTGTCATGGTGTAAAGAACAGAAACTGCTCTTTGTTAATAATTGGGATCTTTTCTGGGAGCGTCCTAGGCTTTTCCGTGCTGATGGCCTGCACCCCAGCAGAGTCGGAGCGGAACTCCTGTCGGACAACATCTCCAAGACGCTATGCTCCATCTGACTAGTAAGCCAATTCTCAAATAACTGCTATGATGACTTTTGCTCTACCCACTTAAATGATAGAAGTAATTGCGTTGTTCAATCTATACATACTGTGTCTGTTCCCCGAATCGTGAGGTCAAAATATAAATTTAACACAGGATCTAGAAATAATCTGATCGTGATTAAACCAGAAAAATGCAAAATAAATGAACAAAAACAATTTTTAAAGCTTGGGCTCCTAAACATTAGATCACTCACACCTAAAGCAGTAATTGTAAATGAAATGATCACAGATAATAGTTTTGATGTACTCTGTTTGACTGAAACCTGGCTTAAACCAAATGATTATATTGGTCTAAATGAGTCTACTCCACCAAGCTACTGTTATAAGCATGAGCCCCGTCAGACTGGTCGTGGCGGCGGTGTCGCAACAATATATAGTGATATTCTCAATGTTACTCAGAAAACAGGATACAGGTTTAACTCATTCGAAATACTTATGCTTAATGTTACACTGTCAGATACGCAAAAGAAATCTGTCTTATCTCTTGCTCTGGCTACTGTGTATAGACCGCCAGGGCCATATACAGATTTCCTAAAAGAATTTGCAGATTTCCTCTCAGACCTATTGGTTAATGCTGATAAAGCGCTAATTGTCGGAGATTTTAACATTCATGTTGATAATCCAAATGATGCATTAGGACTTGCGTTTACTGACCTAATAAACTCTTTTGGAGTCAAGCAAAATGTCACCGGGCCCACTCATCGTTATAATCACACGCTAGATTTAATTATATCGCATGGAATTGATCTTACTGATATAGATATTGTACCTCAAAGTGATGATGTTACTGACCATTTCCTTGTATCGTGCATGCTGCATATAACTGATATTAACTGTAGGGCCCCACGTTATCGTCCGGGCAGAACTATTGTTCCAGCCACTAAAGACAGATTCACAAATAACCTGCCTGATTTATCTCAGCTGCTCTGTGTACCCATAAATACAAATGAACTTGACAAAATGACTAGCAACATGGGCACTATCCTCTCTAATACGTTAGAAACTGTTGCTCCCATCAAATTAAAAAAGGTTAGAGGAAAACGTGCTGCGCCATGGTACAACAGTTATACCCATTCTCTCAAGAAAGAAACTCGTAATCTTGAGCGCAAATGGAGAAAAACTAACTTGGAAGTTTTTAGAATTGCATGGAAAAACAGTATGTCCAGCTATAGACATGCTCTAAAAGCTGCCAGGACCGAGCATATCCGCAAACTCATAGATAATAACCAAAATAATCCAAGGTTTTTATTTAGCACAGTGGCTAGACTAACAAATAACCAGACGTCACCCGATCTAAATATTCCCTCACAGTTTAATAGTAATGACTTTATGAATTTCTTCACTGATAAAATAAATAACATCAGAAATACAATAACTAATGTAGATTCTACGACGTCTAGTACTTCAGCCTCATTCACCGCACCCAAAGAAAAACTGCAGTGCTTTTCAACTATAGGACAGGAAGAGCTAAATAAACTTATCAACACATCTAAACCAACAACATGTCTATTAGATCCTGTACCCACTAAATTACTGAAAGAGTTACCTGTAGCAGAAGCACCGCTTCTCAATATTATTAACTCATCGTTATCTTTAGGTCATGTCCCTAAACCATTCAAGCTGGCAGTTATTAAGCCTCTTATTAAGAAGCCACAACTAGATCCTAGTGATCTGGCAAATTACAGACCCATCTCAAATCTTCCGTTTATGTCTAAAATTTTAGAAAAAGTTGTGTCTGCTCAATTGTGCTCATTCTTGCAAAAAAATGATCTCTGTGAAGAATTTCAGTCAGGTTTCAAGCCCCGCCATAGCACAGAAACTGCACTTGTTAAGATTACAAATGACTTGCTTCTTGCGTCAGACCAAGGCTGCATCTCATTGCTAGTTTTACTTGATCTTAGTGCTGCGTTTGATACTATAGATCATGAAATACTCGTAGATAGATTACAAAACTATACAGGTATTCAAGGGCAGGCTTTAAGATGGTTTAGATCCTACCTGTCCGATCGCTACCACTTTGTTTATTTAAACGGGGAGTCATCTCAATTATCACCAGTAAAGTATGGAGTACCACAAGGATCTGTCCTAGGTCCTCTGCTGTTTTCAATATACATGCTGCCCCTTGGTAATATTATTAGAAAATACGGGATTAGTTTCCATTGTTATGCTGATGATACTCAACTATATATCTCAACAAGACCAGATGAAACTTCTAAATTATCTAAGTTAACTGAGTGTGTTAAAAATGTAAAAGATTGGATGACCAATAATTTTCTCCTATTAAATTCAGATAAGACAGAGATATTACTTATTGGACCAAATAACAGTACACAGAATCTCTTGGATTACAATTTGCAACTAGACGGATGTCCTGTTACTTCCTCTACAGTCAAAAATCTGGGTGTTATATTAGACAGCAACTTGTCTTTTGAAAAACATATTTCCAATGTTACAAAAACAGCATTCTTCCATCTTAGAAACATTGCCAAGCTAAGGAACATGTTACCTGTTTCTGATACAGAAAAGCTAGTTCACGCATTCATGACCTCTAGACTGGACTATTGTAATGCACTGCTAGGTGGATGTCCTGCATCTTCAATAAACAAGCTACAAGTAGTCCAAAATGCAGCAGCTAGAGTCCTTACCAGGTCAAGAAAATATGATCATATTACCCCAATTTTACAGTCTCTGCACTGGCTACCTATTAAGTACCGTATCAGTTACAAAATATTATTACTTACCTATAAGGCCCTAAATGGTTTAGCTCCTGCGTACCTAACTAGTCTTCTATCTCGCTACAATCCATCACGCTCCCTAAGGTCGCAAAACTCTGGACTCTTGGTAGTACCTAGAATAGCAAAGTCCACTAAAGGAGGTAGAGCTTTTTCATATTTGGCTCCCAAACTCTGGAATAGCCTTCCTGATAACGTTCGGGGTTCAGACACACTCTCTCTGTTTAAATCTAGATTAAAGACACATCTCTTTAGCCAAGCATTCATATAATGCATTCATATAATGCATCTCATAATCTTGTACTGCAGTTATATCTGATCAAAACGCACATTATTATTCTTTAGCTTGGGTTGAACAAATAATTTTTGCTTGAATGGAACAACAGCTACGCTAATTATGTCTCTTTGTTTATCTGTTTCTGCCACGGGATTAACATCCCGTGGTAACTAGGAGTTACACAAGCTTCAGTCTGGATCCAGCCCTTAAATGATCTGAGATGACCAAACGCCTGAGAAGAGATGATGCCGACCCCTCGGAGGACCTCAGAGGATGCCAACCTCTGATCCCCCAACAACATGCAGAATTAACAAATTTTGCCATAATTTTAATATATTAAGTTTCTACAATGTATAAATATATTGTAGAAACTTAATTTCCTGTAAAGCGCTTTGCAACGATTGTATCGTAAAAGGCGCTATACAAATAAACTTGAATTGAATTGAATTGAATTGAATCTTAATGAGTCAGATTAACTGAGAAACTGATTCATATCAGTGTTTGTAACTCTTCAGAGTGTTTTGTTCAGGAATCAGACTCATTAATTATCTTAATGAGTGATTAACTGAGAAACTGATTCATATCAGTGTTTGTAACTCTTCAGAGTGTTTTGTTCAGGAATCAGACTCATTAATTATCTTAATGAGTGATTAACTGAGAAACTGATTCATATCAGTGTTTGTAACTCTTCAGAGTGTTTTGCTCAGGAATCAGACTCATTAATTATCTTAATGAGTGATTAACTGAGAAACTGATTCATATCAGTGTTTGTAACTCTTCAGAGTGTTTTGCTCAGGAATCAGACTCATTAATTATCTTAATGAGTGATTAACTGAGAAACTGATTCATATCAGTGTTTGTAACTCTTCAGAGTGTTTTGCTCAGGAATCAGACTCATTAATTATCTTAATGAGTGATTAACTGAGAAACTGATTCATATCAGTGTTTGTAACTCTTCAGAGTGTTTTGCTCAGGAATCAGACTCATTAATTATCTTAATGAGTGATTAACTGAGAAACTGATTCATATCAGTGTTTGTAACTCTTCAGAGTGTTTTGCTCAGGAATCAGACTCATTAATTATCTTAATGAGTGATTAACTGAGAAACTGATTCATATCAGTGTTTGTAACTCTTCAGAGTGTTTTGCTCAGGAATCAGACTCATTAATTATCTTAATGAGTGATTAACTGAGAAACTGATTCATATCAGTGTTTGTAACTCTTCAGAGTGTTTTGCTCAGGAATCAGACTCATTAATTATCTTAATGAGTGATTAACTGAGAAACTGATTCATATCAGTGTTTGTAACTCTTCAGAGTGTTTTGCTCAGGAATCAGACTCATTAATTATCTTAATGAGTGATTAACTGAGAAACTGATTCATATCAGTGTTTGTAACTCTTCAGAGTGTTTTGCTCAGGAATCAGACTCATTAATTATCTTAATGAGTGATTAACTGAGAAACTGATTCATATCAGTGTTTGTAACTCTTCAGAGTGTTTTGCTCAGGAATCAGACTCATTAATTATCTTAATGAGTGATTAACTGAGAAACTGATTCATATCAGTGTTTGTAACTCTTCAGAGTGTTTTGCTCAGGAATCAGACTCATTAATTATCTTAATGAGTGATTAACTGAGAAACTGATTCATATCAGTGTTTGTAACTCTTCAGAGTGTTTTGCTCAGGAATCAGACTCATTAATTATCTTAATGAGTGATTAACTGAGAAACTGATTCATATCAGTGTTTGTAACTCTTCAGAGTGTTTTGCTCAGGAATCAGACTCATTAATTATCTTAATGAGTGATTAACTGAGAAACTGATTCATATCAGTGTTTGTAACTCTTCAGAGTGTTTTGCTCAGGAATCAGACTCATTAATTATCTTAATGAGTGATTAACTGAGAAACTGATTCATATCAGTGTTTGTAACTCTTCAGTGTTTTGCTCAGGAATCAGACTCATTAATTATCTTAATGAGTGATTAACTGAGAAACTGATTCATATCAGTGTTTGTAACTCTTCAGAGTGTTTTGCTCAGGAATCAGACTCATTAATTATCTTAATGAGTGATTAACTGATAAACTGATTCATATCAGTGTTTGTAACTCTTCAGAGTGTTTTGCTCAGGAATCAGACTCATTAATTATCTTAATGAGTGATTAACTGAGAAACTGATTCATATCAGTGTTTGTAACTTCTTCAGAGTGTTTTGTCAGGAATCAGACTCATTAATTATCTTAATGAGTGATTAACTGAGAAACTGATTCATATCAGTGTTTGTAACTCTTCAGAGTGTTTTGCTCAGGAATCAGACTCATTAATTATCTTAATGAGTGATTAACTGATAAACTGATTCATATCAGTGTTTGTAACTCTTCAGAGTGTTTTGCTCAGGAATCAGACTCATTAATTATCTTAATGAGTGATTAACTGATAAACTGATTCATATCAGTGTTTGTAACTCTTCAGAGTGTTTTGCTCAGGAATCAGACTCATTAATTATCTTAATGAGTGATTAACTGATAAACTGATTCATATCAGTGTTTGTAACTCTTCAGAGTGTTTTGCTCAGGAATCAGACTCATTAATTATCTTAATGAGTGATTAACTGAGAAACTGATTCATATCAGTGTTTGTAACTCTTCAGAGTGTTTTGCTCAGGAATCAGACTCATTAATTATCTTAATGAGTGATTAACTGAGAAACTGATTCATATCAGTGTTTGTAACTCTTCAGAGTGTTTTGTTCAGGAATCAGACTCATTAATTATCTTAATGAGTGATTAACTGAGAAACTGATTCATATCAGTGTTTGTAACTCTTCAGAGTGTTTTGTTCAGGAATCAGACTCATTAACTGTAGTCTGTAATAGATTGATTAATTAGAAAGAAACTGAAGATTATATCAGTGTTTGTAATTTCAGCGTGTTGTTGTTCAGGAATAACTTTCTCGTGTATTTTTGATTCAGAGTAGAAAGAAAAAGCGTTTCTTCATCAGCTGCTTGTGCTGTTCAGATAAGTACGTTCACGATATAATAACGAATGAGTAGCTGTTAACTTACCGTTGTATTTGTGAAGATACTGAAAATCTACCGTTTTGCATCAGCTGTGTGATACTGTTATGATAAACTGCAACCTTCCTTCGCATAATAATAAAAATGAGCGCTTTACTACAATTAAAGTAACACGAATGGAAAAAACTATTACTTGAAGATTCTGAACAGTTTGCATCAGCATTTTAAACATATGTGTTATGCTAGTGAAGAAACGCAGAGAAGCCTTGCCTGTCACCTGTCCAAACAAAAAGGTACAGGAGCCTTGCAAGTCAAGAGATACGCATAAATAAAAGTCTTTTTATTTCTTTCTTATTTCCTAAGGATTTAGATATAAGTGTTGAAATAATCATGTTTAAACAGTCCTGTGTTATGCATAATGAAGGTGGAAGAACTCACCTCAGAAGATCAGTTTCTTGTACTTGTCCATCATGGAAAAGATGTAACAGAGAACCTTCAGTCCAGCCAATAGATCTGAGTATCGTAGATTCAATGTGACTGTGATTTAAGTCTAGCTTGGTCTGTTTTTCAAGCTAGTCATTACTTTAAGGATATACTGGATTGTTTATACTGTAACAATCTACTAAGAGTGCTTGTAAGAGCATATATAATCTCTGAAGTCATAATGAAATCAAAATCGTTGATCTGGATGCTATTTTCATATTTAATGTCTCATTATCCAGAAAGTCATATCAAATTCAATACACATGTACAAATACCTCATGTTCTTTTCGACATTTATGGCGTTATGTAACACGCAGTTAACTGTTTGAGGATAAGACTTGCCTGGTATGTATGGAGAAACAAATCATTTACTACTAAGCTGCTTGGTAAATGACAAAAACTTCATCATGAAGCAAAAGATACAATATGAAATTCAGAAATTCAGCAGACTCGGATGCTTTTCAGGATCATTATTGTGCTATTCATATAAATCGAAAATGAATATCAAGATATCAATCCACTCATGTTAAAATAATCTCAATAATGTTTTTGTATACATATTAATGCGAGTCATATGTATCCCTAGTTGCCCACTAGTTTGTTTAATAAAATTATGCCTTTCAGTGAATATTTTAAAGCTAATCTTGGAAAGAATTAATATGCATTTATTAACACTTTGGTATTTTCCAAATACTTCTTTTTTTATCAAGCGACTTCAATAGATACAATACTAAATTCAGAAGTACATTCAGACAGAATGTCCTAAACTCAATTTCAGGTCATTTTCATGTAACAGCTTTCAGAATCAAATAACCAGAAAGATAAAGGCTCGATAACGTTCTTTTTATGATATAAATTTTTTTGTTTTAGCATCAGCATGAGGTTTATGGATGAATGTCATAGCTACCGGTGCCCAGATAAGTTTTGTTGTTAGCTTAGATTACAATCTCAGCTTTTAAGTGAAAATATTTCTACAACCTAATACAGGAAATAGTGAATAGAATGGAAGGATTTTACATTCTGCATGTGTTCCATCGAGTGCTCTCTAGCTCCAGAGCGATCTTCAACTTCTAGGGGATCTAAGATTCATTTGAAGTGGAATCACAGAGGAAGTGCTCGTAACATCCAAGTCTCAGGCATTGTTACATGGACATAATACGAAATACAAGAGACAATGAGATTGATTAAGAGTCACAAGTAAAGTAATTTTTTTTATTTAATTCAGTACAAGTTTATGAGATGAAGTAAACATAGTAATGCCGAAAGAGATGAGTTTTCATTAGTTGCTATCGAAGAGTTGACATGAAACGACGTTAATCAAGCTATTCCGGAGTAGGGGTGGCCAATTACTCCACCATCCAGGAGTGGTAACTGATTTCTGGCAAGAGTCAGAGTTTTGACGCCTCTCTGCATGATGGTACCACGAGCTCGAAGCTCATATAGCAGACTACCAAGACTTTGGAAATGAGGATGTAGACTATCGTTTAATAGTGCAGTGGAGACGTAAGAGGGTGCTGAGCCTGTGGTTGTTATATATGCAAGCATCAGTCAGTACGTTTACATGGACATCAATACTCCGATTTTAATACAATTGAGACACATAATCTGATTAAGATGTCTACCATGTAAACAGAGATTTTTGATTACCTTAATCCGGCTAAAGTCATAATCGAAGTAAACACAAATCGAATTAAGACACGTGGAGTATTCCTAAATTTTAGTCGCATTATCGAAGTGCAGTATAGACATGTAAACACCTTAATGCAAACTATCTACCAGTCATGTAGGACTTTTCGCCACATTTTGCGACATGACTAAACACACGGCAGTGGTAAACTGTTTGACGGCAAATAAAAGAGCTTCAACACCGCCGTCGTAAACTGTATGCACATTTATTTCATAATAATTTACTGCACTCGAAGCTTATCATATAGTTAAAAATGAAACACCCAAAAATCTGTATATGGCAACATCACGATGACTAATTCTTATGTTTATAAGTGAAATTATGGAAGGGACGTCAGATTGCGTTGTGTGATTGACGTAATGATGTTTATCATTATTCGATCTATGTACTATAACATGTAAAATGGGAACATGAAAGGAATTATTCTAAAACCATTACTCATGTAAACACCTTAATCATAATATTGTCTTACTGTAAGTATTGTAATACTTCCCTTGGGGTAAGTGCTCATCTACTTACTCTAGGATCGCCACTAGTTCTAGCTTGCACTAGTATTAGTCTGTCACATAAAAAGTTATGTCCTTTCCAGTGAATCATTCTGTGTGTCCCTGCTAACTGGAAAAAGTGTCCTCCATCCATATATGCTTTCATCTACAACATCTTTGTAAATACCTCTCTTCCTACTACAGCTACTTCACACTTACTTTCTAAACAAAACATTTAGACAACAGCCTTAAAACTACAATTTTATTTTCATTAACCAGATTTAACTAAATCATTAATATATTCTAAAAGCAAAACCACGTGCTCAATAAGTAATTCATTTTTATGACCCTTTAGATACAAATTTGTCTCTGTTTGTGTTTTACATGTCTTAGTACAGCTATGATCGGCTTTTGGCTTGGAATTTGGTCATATTCAATTCAAGTTTATTTGTATAGCGCTTTTTACGATACAATCGTTGCAAAGCGCTTTACAGGAAATTAAGTTTCTACAATAGTATTATAGTACATTGTAGAAACTTAAATGGGTATATTAATTTCTTACTGGTAAGAATTCTGTTAATTCTGCATGTTGTTGGGGGATCAGAGGTTGGCATCCTCTGAGGTCCTCCGAGGGGTCGGCATCATCTCTTCTCAGGTGTTTGGTCATCTCAGATCATTTAAGGGCTGGATCCAGACTGAAGCTTGTGTAACTCCTAGTTACCACGGGATGTTAATCCCGTGGCAGAAACAGAGAAACAAAGAGACATAATTAGCGTAGCTGTTGTTCCATTCAAGCAAAAATTATTTGTTCAACCCAAGCTAAAGAATAATAATGTGCGTTTGATCAGATATAACTGCAGTACAAGATTATGAGATGCATTATATGAATGCATTATGTGAATGCTTGGCTAAAGAGATGTGTCTTTAATCTAGATTTAAACAGAGAGAGTGTGTCTGAAACCCGAACGTTATCATGAAGGCTATTCCAGAGTTTGGGAGCCAAATATGAAAAAGCTCTACCTCCTTTAGTGGACTTTGCTATTCTAGGTACTACCAAGAGTCCAGAGTTTTGCGACCTTAGGGAACGTGATGGATTGTAGCAAGATAGAAGACTAGTTAGGTACGCAGGAGCTAAACCATTTAGGGCCTTATAGGTAAGTAATAATATTTTGTAACTGATACGGTACTTAATAGGTAGCCAGTGCAGAGACTGTAAAATTGGGGTAATATGATCATATTTTCTTGACCTGGTAAGGACTCTAGCCGCTGCATTTTGGACTACCTGTAGCTTGTTTATTGAAGATGCAGGACAACCACCTAGCAGTGCATTACAATAGTCCAGTCTAGAGGTCATGAATGCATGAACTAGCTTTTCTGCATCAGAAACAGGTAACATGTTCCTTAGCTTGGCAATGTTTCTAAGATGGAAGAATGCTGTTTTTGTAACATTGGAAATATGTTTTTCAAAAGACAAGTTGCTGTCTAATATAACACCCAGATTTTTGACTGTAGAGGAAGTAACAGGACATCCGTCTAGATGCAAATTGTAATCCAAGAGATTCTGTGTACTGTTATTTGGTCCAATAAGTAATATCTCTGTCTTATCTGAATTTAATAGGAGAAAATTATTGGTCATCCAATCTTTTACATTTTTAACACACTCAGTTAACTTAGATAATTTAGAAGTTTCATCTGGTCTTGTTGAGATATATAGTTGAGTATCATCAGCATAGCAATGGAAACTAATCCCGTATTTTCTAATAATATTACCAAGGGGCAGCATGTATATTGAAAACAGCAGAGGACCTAGGACAGATCCTTGTGGTACTCCATACTTTACTGGTGATAATTGAGATGACTCCCCGTTTAAATAAACAAAGTGGTAGCGATCGGACAGGTAGGATCTAAACCATCTTAAAGCCTGCCCTTGAATACCTGTATAGTTTTGTAATCGATCTACGAGTATGTCATGATCTATAGTGTCGAACGCAGCACTAAGATCAAGTAAAACTAGCAATGAGATGCAGCCTTGGTCTGATGCAAGAAGCAAGTCATTTGTAATCTTAACAAGTGCAGTTTCTGTGCTATGGCGGGGCCTGAAACCTGACTCAAATTCTTCACAGAGATCATTTTTTTGCAAGAATGAGCACAATTGAGCAGACACAACTTTTTCTAAAATTTTAGACATAAACGGAAGATTTGAGATGGGTCTGTAATTTGCCAGTTCACTAGGATCTAGTTGTGGCTTCTTAATAAGAGGCGTAATAACTGCCAGCTTGAATGGTTTAGGGATGTGACCTAAAGATAACGAGTTAATAATATTGAGAAGCGGTTCTTCTGCTACAGGTAACTCTTTCAGTAATTTAGTGGGTACAGGATCTAATAGACATGTTGTTGGTTTAGATGCGGTGATAAGTTTATTTAGCTCTTCCTGTCCTATAGTTGAAAAGTACTGCAGTTTTTCTTTGGGTGCGGTGAATGAGGCTGAAGTACTAGACGCCGCAGAATCTACATTAGTTATTGTATTTCTGATGTTATCTATTTTATCAGTGAAGAAATTCATAAAGAAATTCATATCAGAAAATGAACTGATAACAATAAAACTACATATTCTCTGGAAGCTGGGCTAAATGAGTAAGCACCGTTATTGCATTCCTGACATGTGTCAGACCCTCAGTCACCTCACAGATACCAAATACAGACATTGTCTATAAATTAGATAACTAGGACTGGTTTTACAAAAACTATTATTGCCAATCCATTGCATAGAGCAAGAAGAGGGATTGTAAATCCACTCATTCATTCCCCATTAGAAACCATGTTGGGGTTCAAAACAAACTGGTAGTCTAACTTAAAATAACCCATAAATAAGTAAGACCCAGATTAAGCCATCTTTGAAAATGGAATAAATTAAAACAATTAAAATTTCCACTAAAACCTAGAATAGTTCCTAATTCTTACTTAATAGCCCTTTTATTATTTTTTTACTTTCACCACAGATCCATTTGCAATCATTATAGCCCACATACAGTACTGTTTAAAAAACCTGAACATAAACCTAAACTTGTCAACATTTGGTCGAAATGACATTGTAAGTATCAAAGTGTATAACTTCAAAAATAGAACTTGTTTACTTCTTGTCATGCATGTATTTTTATATCATGACATTACTGTTAATCATACTCAATGCCTAATTATTATTTTAGTGCACATCTTCTCACTTATTATACCATATTATTGGACTCTGACTAAATTAACAGCACATTCAGAAGCAAATTCTCAGGACCTTGTGTAAAAGTCAATTTGGTCCTCACTATCTTGTCAGTTATGCTTACAGGTCAGCTACCCGATCCAAGTCTTAAAAACCTTTCATTTATATTTATCATTTGGCAGTGATACTCATTGAATCCAAATTTTTATAAACTGAGCAAAAACAGACAGATTTCACAATCCTATTAAACAATAATATTGCTCAGGTCTAAACTGCCAAATATTCATTAAAAGACATCCTCAGTTCCTGTAAAACAGTGTACATTATATACAGGTGCATCTCAATAAATTTGAATGTCGTGAAAAAGTTTTTTTAGAGCTTAGAGCTTACAGCTCATGAAAGTATCAGTATCACATCAGTATCACAAAATATTAGAATATTTACATTTGAGTTTCAATAAATGACCATCCATACAGTATAAATTCTGGGTATCTCTTGTTCTTTGAAACCACAATAATGGAGAAGACTGCTGACTTGGCAATGATCCAGAAGACGAACATTGACACCCTCCACAAAGAGGGTAAGTCACAGAAGGTCATTACTGAAAGGTGTGGCTGTTTACAGAGTGCTGTATCAAAGCATATTTAATGCAAAGTTGACTGGAAGGAAGAATTTGGGTAGGAAAAGGTGCACAAGCAACAGGGATGACCGCAAGCTTGAGAATACAGTCAAGCAAAGCTGATTCAAACACTTGGGAGAGCTTCACAAGGAGTGGACTGAAGCTGGAGTCAGTGCATCAAGAGTCACCACGCTCAGACGTCTTCAGGAAAAGAGCTACCAAGCCACTTCTGAACCAGAGACAACGTCAGAAGCATCTTACCTGGGCTGTGGAGAAAAAGAACTGGACTGTTGCTCAGTGGTCCAAAGTCCTCTTTTCAGATGAAAGTAAATTTTGCATTTCATTTGGAAATCAAGGTCCCAGAGTCTGGAGGAAGAGTGGAGAGGCACAGAATCCATGTTGCTTGAAGTCCAGTGTGAAGTTTCCACAGTCAGTGATGATGTGGGCTGCCATGTCATCTGCTGGGGTTGGTCCACTGTGTTTTCTGAAGTCCACAGTCAACGCAGCCATCTACCAGGAAATTTTAGAGCACTTCGTGCTTCCTTCTGCTGACAAGCTTTATGGATATGCTGATTTCATTTTCCAGCAGGACTTGGCACCTGCCCACACTGCCAAAGGTACCAAAAGCTGGTTCAATGACCATGGTGTTACTGTGCTTGATTGGCCAGCAAACTCGCCTGACCTGAACCCCATAGAGAATCTATGGGGTATTGTCAAGAGGAAGATGAGAGACACCAGACCCAACAATGCAGATGAGCTGAAGGCCACTGTCAAAGAAACCTGGGCTTCCATACCACCTCAGCAGTGCCACAAACTGATCACCTCCATGCCACGCCGAATTGAGGCAGTAATTAAAGCAAAAGGAGCCCCTACCAAGTATTGAGTACATATACAGTAAATTAACATACTTTCCAGAAGACCAACAATTCACTAAAAATGTTTTTTTTATTGGTCTTATGAAGTATTCTAATTTGTTGAGATTTGTTGAATTGGTGGGTTTTTGTTAAATGTGAGCCTAAATCATCACAATTAAAAGAACCAAAGACTTAAACTACTTCAGTCTGTGTGCATTTATTTAATACACGAGTTTCACAATTTGAGTTGAATTACTGAAATAAATGAACTTTTCCACGACATTCTAATTTATTGAGAAGCACCTGTATATAAAAAAAGCCCTGTCCGTGTTCACAATAATTATCTTAATTTGATTTGACAGGTGTTCATAAACAGTTCCATAGCTCCTATTACAATTTTGTTGTTCATAACATTAATTTTAGTTGCTATATTTAATTTCACTACTCGTCACTGTATTTCTCCATCAACTGGTTAGCCAGCAAATCCAAAAAAAAATAAAATAATTTTTTGTTAATTTATCTCTGTTCTACATAAACCAACCTATTACATCACTCAGACCTTGAGGACACACACAGACAGCCTTATAGCTGCTTTTGACTTTAACCCATATTACCTAAACAGTATTCACTTCCTTTGTTTTCCCACCAGCCTTTCTTTGTGTGAGGGTTCCCTCTGGATAATTTGGTTAATGACTTGGCCAATGTGTCACTGTTTCTCTGCAGTTAAGTCTAAAATGTTTACCTTTAACAATTTAAATAACAAAGCGTTAACCTAGTTTGTACGTAGTCTCTTAGTTTGAGAAGGGTCTGGCTGCAGACTTGCACTTGCACTCTCAGTACTTGCACGCTCAGACTTGCACTCTCAGACACTTGCGCTTCCACGAGTGACGTCACTTGCAGTCTTTTTTTTAATTTTTTTATTTATTGATTATTTTTTGTTTGAATCACTCAACATTTTACAACAGTAGCCAGGTGGTGAAGACAAGAAAAAAGAAACTAAATTACAAAGTCACTTGCTATCGCCGCTTGCACCCTCCGCTACCTGCGACGTCACTTGCATTCGACACGAATCGTGTGCGTTGCCAATGGAGACGAGACGCTGTGGTGCTTAAACGATTAAAACTAATTTAGTGCAATAACGAACAGGGTCCTGCAAGTCATCTGTAGGAGAAAAAGACAAGACCCGCAAATCCATGGCTACAGAACAGCAGAATATGAACGCAATGCGCAAAGTTTCTCGTTAAGTGTTTTCCTCCCATAGAAAACCATAAACACTTAATATGGCTTAATGTGTTAAGATACATTAAGTGCAATTAAAAGATACAATTCGATGTATAGTTATTATTAAATGTACTACAAGGCAAGCAGACGGCCATGAACACAATATTGACTTTCACTTGTCCTCCCATACAGCAAAACGCTTATTTTGGCATAATCAGAAAAAAAAAATCCTGAGCCTGAACTTTTTTCCCGGGTGGGGGTTTGGTCGCGGGGGTGGACACATACGCAACCAAATTTTGGTTATTTGGCAAACAAGAAAAAAGAACATTATTTGAATGATTTTCCTTGAAACTAACTAAGGCTCAGACTACTGAACTGGTTTTGTTCACAAGAAATAATGGTAAATTAAATACTAGGAAATTAATATAAAATAGGAAATATACAACAGAAAACTACAGTTCAGGTCAGTTCAATTAATAACAACAAAAACAATAAAATGCTCCAAGAACTGGAAACTTAAACAGGGTTCGTGCAGATACTGCAAAATTAAATTCCAGGACTTTCAAGGACTTCAAGCACTATAGTGCTCTCTATATTACTCACTATAGTATACTTATAGTGCTCACTATAGTATACTATTTGGTTTTCAAGGGCTAAAATCAGAGATCTCACTTATCAAACAACATCATTATCTTTCAAATTCTAATTAATAAACTAATACAACAAAATGGTACAAATAAAGTGCAGCACATGCAAAGAATGCAATGACTGTGGCAACTTTAACATTTGAAAGGATACTATGGCAAAGTTATCACTTTCCTTATTACTTATGATTGACCTGAAGAATGAAAGCTATATCATACACTTGGAAAATTATGAGCTATATCACCGCTTCCTTATGATTGACCTGAAGCATGAAAGCTATATCATACACTTGGAAAATTATGAGCTATATCACCGCTTACCGACACTAGGGGTGTAACAATGCACTTAGCTCACGAGATGAGACAAAATACAGATACTTGGTTCACAATATTTTAATACTATTTTAAAGACATTTTCAATGACAGAATCACAAAAAGTAAAACAATGCAGTTGTATTTTAAAATATTTTAACTAATCTAGGGCTGTAACTTGATTAGGGCTGTAATCAAGTAATCTACTGATTATTTTAACAATTGAGTAATCTGATATTTTTTAGTAATACAAATAGACCTAAGTGAAAACGAGGCTTTAATATGACTATATTTACTTATAAACTAACAAATAGGCAATAATAATTAGCTTAAATAGAGTATCAAAACCAAGTAATTACATGATTTTACTGAACCACACACCAATATGCCTATAATATGAACATAACCATAATACATTATGTAGGCCTATTATAACAAATAGCCTACCAGCAGTGGGCGCCAACGGCATGGAGTAGTTTCACTTTACAGCGTGATTCAAAGACGTTAAATTCATTTCATTTCACATGCAAACTCAGAGCGAGGGTTTGAACTTTTATTTTGAAATCGCGATGTACAACAAATCGCATAGAAATATGTTGATGTGTATTCTGTGTTGGCATAGGTTTATAAATGATTTACGTTACAAATCTAGTGAGATAACGCACGCTGTTTTCCAGGAAGAGTTTAGCGCCTTTCACACATAAAGTGTTTACTGGAAAATTACCGGTAAGTTACCAAGAGATCATGTGTCAACAGGACCTTTTTAAAAGTTGTTCTGACAATCATATCGTTTTTATGGAGATGACATGTTTACTCTGAGCTGTTTACAAAGCTCTGCTGCTTTTTAATTAGCCTTTCTATGCAAATATGCACTAGACTAGAGTGACATCTTTGACCATTGCGCCTCGCAGCTTTTTCAGCGTGTCGTGCTCGAGACCCAGGCTTCTTCTCCATTCATCAGGGCTGCGGCTCTGGATACTATTATGCACGCCTCGTGTTTATAAGAGCAACAACTTCTGATTGGCTAGCCATGTTAATTTGGTTGGAAGTGAAAGCGGTGTTCCTCTCATACCATTGGTAGGCGAACTAGTGAACTCGAACGTTATATCAAACAAGTTTTTGTTTGATATAACTGATATAAATACTGTTCGTTTTCTCACACAAACCGCTCGTTTCGTGTCTTAGGCCATCAATGTGTAGTTACTATGGGGAATTGTTTAATTTGGATTTCTCTGTGCATGTTCTTTTTCCCTCTTATAGAGACAGTGACCTATACCTGCCATTATATGACTGACAGACTAGAACGGTTTGACCTAAAAACATCAAAATTGGATCTACTGAAGAAAAAAAGACACCTACATCTTGGATGCCCTTGGGGTAAGCTGATAGATACCAAATTTTAATTTCAAAGTGAACTATCCCTTTAAATTCAATTATTATAAATGCAGCTGAAGAATCCATTCCTAAATCAGAAGGTAAAGATAGGTTGAGGATTGTTCCTTGGTGGAATGAAGAGTGCTCTAAAGCAGTTAAAAATAGAAATAGGGCATTTAGGGAGCTTAGGAAAACATTAATACCTACAAATGTGCTAATTTATCAGAGGAAACGTGCTCAGGCAAGGAAGATAATTAAACAAGCCAAAAAGAGGTATTGGCAATCTTTTTGTACCACAATAGGCAGTGAAACTCAGTTGAGAGAAGTATGGAGTGTCCTTAAAAGATGGTTGGAGTTTATAGAAATCAGAGTATTACAGTTTTAATAGATGAAGGGGGGAAAGCAGTGACTGAAGAGGAAAAGGCTGAACTGTTGGCCTTCACCTTTCAAAAGGCTCACAGTACAGATAATCTAGAAGAAAATTATAAGAGAAGGAGGAAAGAAATTTTAAAGCAACATCAAGATATCTATGTTAAAAAACCTAATAGTCTAACAGCATTAGATGCCACTTTTAAAATATGGGAACTAAAAAGAGTATTAATGAAAGTTAGAAATACCGCCCCAGGGAAAGACAGAGTTTGCTATAATATGATTAAACAAATGGATGAAGTAATACTTAAAGCAATATTGGACCTTTTTAATAAAATATGGATAGAAGGTCAATTGCCTTTATCATAGGCCAATTGCTCTGACATCTAAACTCTGTAAAGTGATGGAAAAAATTATTGTTAACCGTTTATATTATGTGTTGGAAAGCAGAGGATTAATAGCTCCCTATCAGTTTGGCTTCCGACCAGGTAGATCTACTTCAGATGCATTATTAAGACTGGTGATGTAAAGAAGGCATTAGCAATGAAAGAGGTGTTAGTGGCAGTGTACTTCAACATTGCGAAGGCATCAGTGGCGCCCCCAGAAAATTTTAATAGGGGTGGCCAGATGAGGCCACAGCAAATCTTGGGGTGGCACACCAAAATAATGAAATAAAAAATAAAATGATTAAAAGTTCCACTTAATGTGTGTTATACGTATTTACTTTTGGTTCTGGTTAATGTAATAATATTATTTTAATTAGCAATTAATTACTTACTCTTTAAATAGTGTAGGTCTTTTAAATAATTAGACATCAGCAAATATATGGGCAAAACCAAAAAAGGGACAATATTTAAATTTAATTATTCTGACTGATCTTAATTAAACAGGGTTTCTGCAGGATTTTTAAGCTCAAATGTAAGACCTTTTCATGACCTTTTTAAGACCTACACAAATAAAATTAATACTATATGAGCGGGGTAGGGCAATGTCTATTGTATCATATTAAACTGTAACATGACTGTAAAAAGAATAATTTACAGTTCAGATAAAAGTTTTCACAAAAACAAAAAGTTTTATAAAATGTTAAACTTTACATTTCAGCCTTTAAACCATTTTTAAGAACATGGATGAGTCAAAAGTATTACATTTTATATTCATTTAAACAATTATCAATAAATTATTATATCAATCAAATTACATAAATTAAGGGTGTGCAATATTGACAAAAATTATATCTCTGTGATTTTATCGATAACGGTAATTAGACAATATTTTGCTGAGTGTGTTATTGTGCTGATATCTTATTTCTAATTGCGCTGACAGTTACAAATAAATAAATAATGTTTTGATATTTTAAACAAAACAGTGAAAGCTGATGTTTGAAAATATTAAAAAAATGAAAAGGCACCTTAAATGTGAAATTAAAATCGCCAGCAGGTGGCAGCAAGTCACTGTTAATAAGTGAGTCATTGCGATTGAACCGAATCGTTTAAACAGTTGATTCATTCAGGAACGAATCATTTAAACAGTTGATTCATTCAGGAACGAATCATTTAAACAGTTGATTCATTCAGGAACGAAAACACTGTAATGTTGCTCAGAGACGCAAAACAATGCTGTGGCTTTGTTTGGAATGATTTTTGTTTTTAGAAATAGAGCAAAAACAAGAAATATGTTGTCTAAAACGTAAGTCTCTTCATATTAACTTCTTGTTTATTGAACTGTTGTATAAAATTAGTATCACATTTGTAATTATGCTTACTTTTGGAGAAAAAAACGTCACTCTTCGTGTGATATTAACTATATGAAATGATATAAATATATAAATTTTCTGGCCCATATCTTGAATGTGATAATTCTAAATGCATTTTAATAGACTGTTTCATGCAGTGAAAGAACGCAATATAAATGCGCATGCGCACTAGTCTAACCTTCTAGACCATCGTAATGTATGCACGCACTCTGAAGGTGTTTTAATTTGTTTGCTTTTCGCAATATACTCGTTAAAACCACACATATATAGCACATCAATACCATGGTAAAAATGTAACTATGGGTTTTATTTGGTAGGCTATTTATATGAAAAACAGTGGTCTATACATAAATGCACAAACACTAATCACAAAAAAATACTGTAAATTATATTCCATTACTACTTTAATACATTTAATATGTCTATTAAATAAAATTCGATATGAATATCCCACAGTGCAGTTAACGTTAGTGTTACTACAGTAGATCCGTGGTAAATGATGGCGATTTGTAGATTGAAAAGCCTTCTGACTATATCGTTGTAGCACACAGTGTTTCTCCTGTTTGTCAGCGCTGTTTCATAGTGATTTGTGTTCTTTGCTGAATTCGCGCTTCACACCGGATCTCACAGCGCTGTTTAGTGGTCGCGTGAGCGGCGTGACCGAAACTCAGGAGTGGGAGTGAGCTGGGCAGCTGCTCTGGTGGCGCCAATATACAATCTTTTTTGGTGGATGCAGCGGGCGCTGCATTTTTTTTCACTCATAAACTATTGTGAATTTACATTATGCATTTAAATTAATAGTACCCACTGCAAAATCATCCTAGGGGTGGCCACAGGGGTGGCCAGAGTTTATACAGGAGTGGCCATGGCCACCCCTGGCGGCGCCCCTGGAAGGCATATGATATGATGTGGAGGGAAGGAGTGTTATTAAAGTTGCAGAGAATTGGAATTGTAGGAAGATTTTATAATTGGGTTTTAAGTTTCTTATTTGGTCGAACGATTCAAGTCAAGGTGGGTAGTGTATTATCTCAGATGGTGAATGTAGAAAATGGAACTCCTCAGTGAAGTGCCATAAGTCCTGTACTATTTAACATAATGATCAATGATGTGTTTGAAGGAATTCATCCAGGAATTTCAACAGCATTATATGCTGATGATGGAGCAATGTGGTAGAGAGGGAGAAATGTTAAATATATTGTACATAAAATTCAGGAAGCAATAGAGGGTGTGGAGAAATGGTCAGTGGAATGGGGATTCAGATTCTCTATATCCAAAACATGTTGTCAGTTTTTTACAAAAAAAAAAGGATAGCAGAAAATATTAAACTTTACTTTTATAAACAACCATTAGAAAGGGTAACAAAATTTAAATATTTAGGTCTATGGTTTGACTCTAAATTAACATGGAAAATCCATATTGACTACATTGGAAAGAAATGCAGTAAAATACTAAATCTAATGAGATGTGTAGTAGGCCAAGAATGGGGGGCAAATAAACAATCGATCACTTTTGTTACGGTTTGGTGCTGTAGAAGGAGCAAGTCGAAGGAGTTGGAGAATATGAGTATTTTAATTGACATCAGCCACATAAACCAAAATAACGTTAATCCAAGACAAAGACAAGGGGAGAACTGAGGACTTATAAAGGACAGGAACTAAAGGAGCAAACAAGATAATTAATCAAACACAGGTGATGGGACTTAACGATGATGAACTAATAACGAGAAACGAGGACAGGAAATACCAAATAAGGGCAAAAGGGAACTAAACAGACACAGACATGTAACAACCTTATACTGTGCACTTCTACGGTCTGTTTTAGATTATGGATGTATTGTATATGGATCTGCATCAATCAGAATGCTTAAAAAGTTAGATCTTATTCAAGCACGAGCTTTGAGATGTATTACAGGTGCAATTAAACTCCAATTTCAGCAATGCAAGTTGAAACAGGAGTCCCCATTAGATATTAGATGTAAAAAATGATCTGTTGCTTACTGGATCAATTTACAAGGGCATAATTCAGATCATCCTACAAAATCAATATTAGAGGGGAGTTAGGAGACAATGAACTTAACAGAAACAGGGTTTGCATGGGAAGTTAAGTATTGGGCTGCAGAAATGTCACTAAATAATATTACATTTTCAACAACAGTTAAAATTTCCCCAATACCTCCTTGGTTTTTCAGTCAACCTGAAGTTGATTTACAAATTCATGAATGTATTCAAAAAGGACAAATTGACATTAATATCAAAAGCTATTCAACAGAATATATCAGAACCGTTTATTATGCATTTCTTCCAATATGCACAGATGGCTCAAGAAACACAGAGATAGGTCGCACTGGATCTGCATTTTATGTTCCAGAATTTAAAATCGGAAAATATGGGAGGTTAACGGATGGGACTTCAGTATACACTGCCGAAATGGTGGCAATTCAGATGGCATTAGTTGGGTAGAAGAAGTGATGCCAAATAAGGTGGTGATTTGTTCAGATTCAATGGCTTCACTTATCAGTCTTCAAACTTTTCAAACCGTTAGAAATGATATCTTCATAGAAATTATGAATATATTGTATAGATTAAGACATGTGGGAATAATAGTTAATTTTGTTTGGGTTCCAGCGCATGTTGATATACCAGGAAATGAAAAATCTGATAAAATGGCTAAAGAGTCACTTAATCTGAATAATCCTACTATTTCAGTTTCACTAAGCAGGATGGATGGGAAAAGTATAATTAAAGAAGCTTGCAATTGGAAATGGCAAGGGAATTGGAATGACTGTAAAACAGGAAGACGATTTTATAATATACAAAACAGGGTAAATCAAAGCAAAATGATACTAAACTTAAGTAGAGAAGACCAGGTCATTTTAACAAGACTAAGGATGGGTCATACAAAACTTAATTCTACACTTCATATAATAGGAAAACACAGTACTGGATTATGTGAAATATGTCAAGTAAAGGAAACAGTTGATCATGTGTTGTTACTCTGTCCTAGGTATGAACAGGAAAGGAATGAACTACAAAGAGAATTACAGAATTTAGGGTTTTCAATCTGCAACATATTAAGCACAAAACAAGGATCTGGTAAAATAATAAAGACAATTTTAAAATTCATTAAGAATAGTGGACTTAAGAATAGAATATAGATAGATATCATAATATACACCTAGTCTGAAATCACTTCACACTCCAGCACAGGAGGTGGCGGTATGCATCTAAAAAGTTGGTATGCGACCCGCCAATAAATCCACAGAAGAAGAAGAACCTCAGAGGAAGAAGTTCCATTTCATTTCACCACGCTCTCTGTTGTTTTGGTGTGGTGCTGTTTTAATACAATCTGTTAGAAATGTTGTATCTGTAAATTTACAATATATAGAAAAATACCGGGGGGGGTTTTATCTTTTCAGTAAATACCTGTAATATTCTCATCTTCACAGTCGTGACTAAGTTTTGAAGCAAGCAGGAATATCTGGAGGCGTATGAGCTGAACTGAGATCTGCTGCTGTGAAGATGGTGCTTGTTAAAGAGGAGAGTGAGGAGAACATTATTGAACCAGAACCTTTGAAAATAAAACAGGAGGAACCAGAAACCTGTAGAATAAAACATGAGGAACCAGAACCCTGTAGAATAAAACACGAGGAACCAGAAACCTGGATAATAAAACACGAGGAACAAGGAGGTTGGTGTTTATTCTTCATACATCTTTAATGACTGTGTGCCTATAAAAATGGAATGAACAAAGAAAAGCTTAAAATTGAATGGAACTTCGAAGCAAATCCAAAGAAAACAATAGCAGTAGAAAAATACTGCAATCAAAAAAACAAAACAAACAAAATGTTACTGAAGAAGATAACTTTTTTTAAATCAAGCAAAGTAAACTGCACGCATCAGATGTCAGGGATGCCTAGAAATCTATTTGTAATGAATTCTTGCATAAATTCTTCCACTCAGCTATTGTTGTCAGTTTTGCAACATGCACATTTTTATTTATGATGTTACATAAAGCAGCTCTTTTAAAGATAGAGAGAGAGACATGGTCAGAATTATTTATCTTTCAAAAAACAAATAAAAGTAAATTAAATTTACTTTTTGGAACAAGAAATCTAAATTGTTAACAATGCAGATATATTTTCACAGGCTTACATGTTCATATCTACCAATGGTGCCAATAATTTTGATACATAAAGACTGGAAACGCAATGTTAATCTGAGGTTAAACCCGATTCCTGGTTTAATTTAAGCCTCAATTTAGTCTTGAAGTAGCTCTAGTCTTCCTCCAGAAAATCAGCCTATTAAATTCTGGACTAAGTCTAAGACTATTTAAAAGCGGGCTGGACGATATGGCCAAAATTTATATCACAATTCTTAATTTCAGTTGATACAGTATAAACAATATATATATATATATATAAAAAAATCCCCAGAAAGACTGCCAAGAATGCCCACAACAGTTGGCTGTACCTACAACTTATGAAAAATCAATTTTCCAAGTCTATGAAACCTACTCCTTTAAAACTATATAATATTTTAGAAAACAAATGGAAATAAGTAAAACAAATAAACCTTTTAAACAATTTTAAATAAACCTTTTAAAACCTTTTTGTATTTAGACTTCATGCAAACAAGAAATGTGAAATCACTGTCAAATAAACATAAGACTCTCAGTCTCACCTTATTAATATATTTAACTTTAAACTATAACATAGGTTGATTATTTTTATAGATTGAAACAAAAGTGCTTCCGCCAGGATAAAAAAAAATATGAAAAGTGCTCAGAGTTGCTGCAGAAAACAGAAAAAAGAGTGAGCAACCGCAAAATCATGTTTCTGGATACCAACCCAATCTCACGACCAATTCGTACGTATTTTACGAGGTAGCTAATTCGTATGACCTCACTCGTACGATTTGTCTAAACCCCAGTGACGGGTAGGTTTAGGGGCGGGGTTAGGAGTAGGTTATTCGTACAAATTCATACGAATTGGCAACTCGTAAAATATGTACGATTTAGCAAAAATCGCATGAATTTGTACGAATTAGCCACCTTGTAAAATATGTACGATTTGCCGTGAGATCAGGCTGTGTATACAGGCTCGTTCTCTGCCAGCATGAGGCGCTTTAGAGCAAAGACTTTATATACATGAAGACTGTGCACTCCTAATACTTATGAATGGGAGAAAGTGCAATGCCCAATATGGAAAATAAGCCCCGCCTACTAAATGAAAGTGCCAATCGTTGATTAGTATAGTCAGCAGAATGATCACTGTATGACATCAAAGTACCGAGAGAGCGATAAGAGAGCAGATGGATCCTATGCATTCGAATTGCTCTCGCTGTACTTTTATGTCATACAGTGATCATTCTGCGCAGTGCTACTTCCAAGTCAAACACTTGGAAGCTGCCGTTAGAAGCTCCGGTTCCTATAGAAACAGGCAGCGTTCGCAAACTTGCGCTCATGACTGCGCATTGGCTTCTCTAATCTCGCGTAGCCAGACCTTCAGACTGACGGCTGAAGGTCTGGAATCTATGGTAGCTTTCATTGGCCAAGGCCCGCCCATGAGGCCGTTTGACCGACATGTCAAACAACCAGTCACAGTTCGTTTCATTCAGCGTCACGTTTCGGTGCGTGGAAATGTCGTCATAATAACAAACCGGTGTGTAAAACTCACGGATGTATTTTAAAGATTCTATGCCGCGAACTTTAAATATTTCAACTACTTTTGAAAATCCAGCGTTTAGTTGACCCTGATAAGCGTTTGTCGTCACAGTTGTAAACACGACAGTTGTAAGTGTGCCATATGCATCAGACGTTTATACAACGTTCCGTGGGCGTGACGACGTCTGAGCCTGAGACTATGGCTCCTCTAGCCTAACAAATAAGCCTTTTTTTAAATCACAATTTCAGTTGTCAGATTTCATTGGTGATTTCCAGTGATGAGAATAACGGCGTTATAAATAAACAGCGTTACTAACGGCATTGTTTTTTTCAGTAACGAGTAATCAAACAAATTACTGTTTCCCTCATTACAACGCTGTTACCGTTACTGACATAAAAATGTGGTGTTGCTATAATTATAATATTATTATAATTTTAGTTTGTTTTCCTTTTTTTTATAGAAACACTAACTCAGTGGCGCCTGCAGGTGTACAGCTGTACGCACTGTCCGTACCATAAGTGCTCAGACTGAGATTTGCCCCGCAAACATTTAAGCAGTAAATTATAGGCCCGTGTGTCCCATATTTCTGTCGACTGAATCAGCCTTGCCATTAATTATGAATTCATCAGTCTTTTGCATGCCAAAAGCAAATTGCTGCTTATAAATATTATGCCAAATAGAAACAGAAAATCGTGCTATACGCACTTTCATGAGATCGGGCTAGACTACAACAATTAATTTGTAGCCTATTTTACAAATGGGAATATAACGAATTCATGACAATGTTTTACATTTCAAGCTACCTGTAAAATTTATAGTGAAAAGTTCTTTAAAAGCATCTGGAATGCAATAAAGTAATTTTTAAAGCTGTTTTTAAAGCATTTGCTGCATGGATTTAAAAAAATAAAATAAAATAGGCCAATAAATAATTCACACAGACAGACAAAATTGCATTGCAGCAAATCCTTTAAATTTTAAGGTATTCAGAACAGAGCAACATAAACATCTGAAAATATAAGCAGCTATACAATTATAGGACAACGTTTTATATATATGCCATTATAATTTGTGTTTTATTTTTAATTATATACAATTATAAAATACAAAATTTATAATTATAAATTATACGCAAATACGCAGCACGGTGTCAATCAGATGTCGCTGTTTTAATGTCATAAATGTCTTTTTATTGTTGTTAGCATAACTGTTGTAAATAAACACATTTTTAAGTTAAAACGTTTTTAAAATATGCTAATCTATAAAAACTAATATTTATAAAACTTGTTAAAATATAAAATGTATATTTTTTTTATGCCGGTGTGATGGACACCTTGCTGCATTGTCACGGGAACATGCCAGCTGATGATAATGTGGAAATTACATCGCTCCTTTTGCCAAGTGCATTCCAAGCGACTATATAATGGCACGCACGTGCCCTGCTCACTCTAAAGTCCCCACTCCAAGGGGATAGGGATAATCACTTCCATTTGGAATTTGTCAGAGTACTGAACGGTACCGATACGTGTACCGAGCCATCCCTAATGGCCTCAAGTCCCACTGCATGATCAATGTTAGTATACAACGATTCAATGTCCATAGTTACAAACAACGATTCACCCACATTTATAAAACTTATTACATGTGGTTTAGGCAATATGTCCACACATACTCTGATTATCTTCACTGTTTGAATAATAAAATTAAATATTACAAAGCATAACATTGCCTTTTTTTGTTAAAAAGCAGTTTTAATGAACAATTATACGCATAAATTATAAGTTATAAATTATAAAATATATACTTTTAAATATACTTTTATAAATTATATAAGTATAAGAGACTTATGTAATAGGAAATAAAGCCAAAAGCAAACAATTCAGTCAAACGTATGCTACAAAGTGCTGCACTACGATTAAATTCAATAAATATATAAATATGAAACATAACTTTGTGATCAGCCAAAACGATATGACCTGGAACAAATATTAGATTGAGACCAAAATATTACCTGTTAGATAGACCCAAAACTAATTTTATTTTATGTTTAACCACTACAGAGGTTTCACTCACATATCTGAAATCGGCGAAGCAATTTTTCAAATAAGCCCTATATTTATAAATAAACCGCAGAGTTAAGTTTTAAACAACTACATTCTCGCCTGAAATACTCCAAAAACTACATATCACGGCACAATAACAGTAATATTTTGAAAATTATGCAGGGTTTTTCCTCCGCCATTAATGCTCGCTGGTTTGCGGAATGCATTTTGGGATACCTGGCTGCATCAGGTTCGCACTAGGGGTGTGCACAAATAGTCGAACATTTGGTCTGTAATTATTATTCGACAAATAAAAACACTTCAAATTTTACCATGTGTTGAAAATGCAGGGAATCCATGTTAAATCCTAATCAGTTATAACTAAATCCACTGGGTGGCGCTGTGGAGTGTTAAGCTCAGTCTTTGCCAGGTTGAGCTGTAAGTGATGTTCTTTCATCCATGCCGAGATGTCCACCGTGCAGCTACCGTTGGATCATCTGGTTGAAATGAGAGAGAGAGCTGTGTGTCATCAGCATAGCAATGGCAGGAGAAACCATGTGCCTGTATGATGGGACCCAGTGATGTAGTGTAGGTGGAGAAGAGGAGGGGTCCAAGAATTGATCCCTGAGGAATGCCAGTGATCAGTTGATGTGCTTTGGATACCTCCCCTTCCCCGGCCACCCTGAAAGATCTACCAGTGAGATAGGATTCAAACCAGCGAAGTGGAATCCCTGTGATGCCCAGTGATGAGAGAGTGAACAGGAGGATATGATGATTAACAGTGTCAAAAGCAACAGATCCAACAGAATGAGAACTGATGATTTGGCATCAGCTTTTGCAGTCCGCAAGGCTTCAGTGGCTGAGAGTAGCGCGGTCTCAGTTGAATGTCCATGTTTGAAGCCTGATTGGTTAGCATCCAGTAGGTTATTCTGTGAAAGAAATGATGATAACTGAGTGAAAAAAAACACTTTCATGTGTTTTCGCTATGAATGGAAGGAGAGAGACAGGTCTGTTGTGGAGCTGTGGAGTTACCCGAGCCTGCTTGAATGCAGTGGTGAAAGTGCCCACTGTGTTGATGATGTGTGTAAGTGCTGGTAAGAGTGTAGGGGAGATTGCTTGGAGAAGGTGTGAGGGGATTGGGTCTAGAGTAGGGGTCGACCGATATGCCTTTTTCAGGGCCGATGCCGATACCGATTATTACAGACCAACTAGACCGATAACCGATATTTTGAACCGATATATGTCTGGTGTAAAAATGACAATTAATGTCAAAGTTTAGAATAACAAGGGCTCTGACAAAAACTGCCTTCCCTGGTGTTGGTTGCACTTCTTACTCTTGTCTTCCTCCATGCATCCATCTACAATAAGGGTAATATAAAGAGAGAGTTAAAAGTGGGGCCCCTGTAGGGCTGCACGATATATGGCATGCAATTGTCATGTGCATCTCTTCAGTAAAGCCGGTTCTGTGATTAGTATTAAATCTCCATCACCTGCTTTCCAACCCAGTAGATGGAGCGGAAGTTAATACACAGAGCCGTAGTTCACTGACAAGCTATGCAATTTGTGCTCATAATCACAGATGAATCGCCTTCGATAATGAACTTGATGTTGCGTAGCTTGTCAGTGAACTACAGCTCTGTGTATTAAATGCCGCTCCATCTGAAAGCAGGAGATGGAGATTTACTGCTAATCACAGAACCGTCTTTACTGACGAGATGCACATGATTATCGCATGCAATATATCGTGCAGCACTAGGCCACTGTATGCTTCATGATTAAACCTATGTATACTGTACTACAGCTAAACCGCTTGGGGAAATGTAAGTATTTGGCTTCAATAATTTACATGTTGGAAATGTGTAATAGCATAACCTCTCATAATTCTTCATTAATTATTTTCTGATGATTAAATCATAAATTGAGCGTTCGCGTTAGTTCTGGCAGGTCACGTGAGTCAAGCTTGCATCAGCTGATTCTCAGCTGATCACATCTACCTATAGGAATACGACACCTATCGCGGCATTCCTATATAAGCTCTATTCAGTATTAATCAGCAGCTTTTCCCGCTTGCTCAGGAGCAAATCGCGCATCGCTGCTCGCAAATCAATCTGTTGCACCGTGCTTCAGAATATCTGAAATCAACATCTAAGATAAGTGAATGCTCATTTAATCATATCGCTGTGTATATCGCGTGGTCTGCAATTGCATTAACTAAAGTGATTGTTAGCAGTTCGCATTGTTTGCTGGAGCAAAATATTAAGGATATTTGCAGCAGCTTTCACGCTTCTGTTTATACTGCTGGAGCAAGTGCAATCTTGAGTATGTAATCGCTATGAGGACACGCCGATAGTAACGGACAGAAGAACAGGTTAAATGAATGAGCATTCTCGTACATGCGTTCAACCGTGGTTCGACGTTTCAGCGCGTAATTCCTAAGGTTAGATGTTTTCATTAGCTGAGAGTGTGCGGTTGTTCAGCTGCACGCGGCGTCAGAAGCACGTGTTTTAATGGCTTCTATATAATAAGAAAATTCTGATTAATGACAAGTCATTCGAAGTATTTCAGCAGAGTGCCGCTCAATACTTATTCAAATTCATAATCTCTGATTCGCTGGTGTGCTCTTGCATGAGTATGCACGAAACACGTTTGATGATCGTATGATCACTCTCCGTGTTTTAAGGACGTTCTTTGATTCATCGTTCAGCTTCTTTCTGCAAGCAATCCTGTTTTCTTTATTTAAATCAATAACTGGTATAGCGCTTCCAAAAACGTTCTTAGCATTACAGCGGAGATGACCGTTAAGCTATATCATCCCTCACTCAATAGTCTAAAGGGAAAAAAAAAAAAACAACATAAGCCAAGTTCTCATTTCATTCTCATGGCTCATGCTACGTAGCAAATATGTTATTGTCAAATCTGCTCGTTGTTCAGTATGTTTACTAGGCACACTGTCGCTTTAGGGTATTGGTTGTATTTTGACACGCTGGTAATATTAACTGTTACATCCCTAGGATGTATGTGTTTTATTAAAATGCATTAGTGTGTTTTCCTGCCCTTTGGGTGTGGTAATGTTTCCCCTGTGTGTGCTCTCTCTCCCTCTATCTATCTCTCTCACTCTCTGCTTGCTTGGCAGTTGCAGTTGCCCACAGGTGATGCTCATCAGAGAGTGTGCTGCAGACGGTGATGCTACAAAAGAGCAGAGTGAACACTGCTTGGAGAGGTTCACGCCTCGCCTGCTCCAGACTTGTTGGGTGTTTCTTTTAAATATCTTTTGATTGTGGTTTAAAAAAAAAAAAAAAAAAAAAAAAAATGGCTGTCTGTTGAACGATAACTTCTGAGTGCAAGCTGTATTCCTTTTGATTCCTGCTGACCAGCGGTGTATACTGAATCTACAAGTTGATTAGTCAAGTAAATGGTTGTTGCATTTCTGTGGCAGAGGACTGGGGTGATTCCTCCTCGTTTTATTCATTGCTTCCTTTAATAAGTTTTAGTTAACCTGTTAATCTTATCACAGCTGAGGCTTGGTTTTAAAAAGATTGTTTTAGGCTGTCTGTCATGAAACGGGTTGATACCTTAGGCTCAGTGTTGGGAATGTTGCTCATTAACTTATCCTATTATTTTCCACAGCTGTTTAAGTCGGTTATATACTGTTGCTTAAGCTATAGTGTATTGGTAAGTGCTCGATACTCGGCGTGCAGTATGTAGATTTCACTACTACAGGTTATTTATGCCAACGATTATCTAGATAAGCCAAAATGCCTATTGCCTAAATATGGGTATTCACAAATGCTGTACGGCATAAAGGGGCATGCTGCTCTTCTCAGCTGCTTATTAAAGAAGAGCACCCCTTCGCTAATGCTCTCCTTCTGTAAACGGCATGCTGCCTCAGTCTATGCTATTCTGAAGGTCTTGCTTAAAGCTATCAGGTATCAGGATTTTGCCGCTTGTTAAGGCTTATCTAGTGTTCGGTATCATGTTTGTGCTAGAACTGCTCGTAGCTTAAGCGATTGGTTGTTACTGCAAGTGCTGGTATCCGGTAAACTTTAACAGCAAGAAGCTAATGTTAAGCTGTTTAAGGAATATGATTGTTCTCGAAATATGCTCGCTGCTAATGGCTTGTCTGGTATTGGGGATGCCATTTCTTTAAGTTCTGATTATTGCAGCACGCTGTGATTAAGCAAGCGTCAAGCTTGTTGCATTAAGCATAGAGTAAGACAAGGAATTTGTTTAAGCTCACGTGTGTTGTCAGTTTGTGGTCACGTAACGCTATGAGCGCAAATGACAATGAAGGCGACAAACCTGTAACTGAAGAGTTGATTTATTGATTCATTATATGCTGTTATAGTTTAAATGGATTCTGAGCTTTAGGCAGGTTGAATCTGAGATTCGATCAGATAATTTGCTTGCTCTATGGCTGCAGTGCGCTGCGTCTGCTGCAAACTCGTCCGCCAATTATAGTGGGTTTTTCTGCATCCTATAATTTTTTTCCTTCAGGTTAAAGAGCCTTGCTGCTCTTCTCAAGCTGCTTATAAAGAAGAGCACCCCATCGCTGCTTCTCTTCTTAAAGGGCATGCCGCCCCAGTCTATGCTATTTCAGAAGGTTGTTGCTTAAAGCTGTTAGGGTAGTGAGATTTTTCTTTTTTTTTGTGCTTATCTAGTGCTCAAGATCATGCTTGTTGCTAGACCTGCTTGTTGCTTTAAGTTATTGGTTGTACTGCAAGTTCTGATACTTGGTTAACTGGCAACAGCAAGAAGCTGTTTAGGCCATCTGATTGTTCTTGAAATATGCTTGCTGCTTATGGCTCATCTAGTTATTGGGACTGCTATTTCCTTAAGTTTTTCTGACTACTGCAAGTTCTGTGATTTTAAGCAAGCAACATGCTTGTTGCAAATCTATCGAGTGTATTGGTAAGGATTTTGTCTTTGCTCACGTGGGTTGTCAGATTGAGGACGTAACGCAATGAGCACAATGTCAATGGGAGACGACACCTGTAAACAGATGAGTAGATTTGAGTTATTATATGCTATTTATAGTTTTTAAATAGATGCTGAAGCTTTAGGCCAGGTAGAACCTGCGATCTTTGAACCATTCATTGCTCGCTCCTATGGCTGCAGTACGCTGTGTTTGCTGTAGATTAGGCTGCCAATTTTAGTGGGTTTCTGCATATTTTTCAGGTATTGCATTAAAGGGGCTTGCTGCTCTTCTTAGCTGCTTATAAAGAAGAGTACCCCTTTACTGCCTTCTGTAAGGGGCCGCTGCCCCAGTCTCTGCTATTATATGCTATTTTATAGTTTTTAAATAGATGCTGAAGCTTTAGGCCAGGTAGAACCTGCGATCTTTGAACCATTCATTGCTCGCTCCTATGGCTGCAGTATGCTGTGTTTGCTGTAGATTAGGCGGCCAATTTTAGTGGGTTTCTGCATATTTTTCAGGTATTGCATTAAAGGGGCTTGCTGCTCTTCTTAGCTGCTTATAAAGAAGAGCACCCCTTCACTGCCTTCTGTAAGGGTCCGCTGCCCCAGTCTCTGCTATTATATGCTATTTTATAGTTTTTAAATAGATGCTGAAGCTTTAGGCCAGGTAGAACCTGCGATCTTTGAACCATTCATTGCTCTCTCCTATGGCTGCAGTACGCTGTGTTTGCTGTAGATTAGGCTGCCAATTTTAGTGGGTTTCTGCATATTTTTCAGGTATTGCATTAAAGGGGCTTGCTGCTCTTCTTAGCTGCTTTATAAAGAAGAGCACCCCTTCACTGCCTTCTGTAAGGGGCCGCTGCCCCAGTCTCTGCTATTTCAGAAGGATATGGATCTTTCAGAATGCCATCAGTTGTGGTTTGGGCGGTTCTGGCCTGTCGTTGTGTCGGGGGGTTCTGGCCTATCGTTTGTGTTGGGGGTAGTGGTGCAACGGATCACAAAACTCACGGTTCGGATCACGGTTCGGATTTTGAGTCACGGATCGGATCATTTTTCGGATCAGCAAAAAAAAGTTGCTTTACTACTAAAGTCAGTAATAAACCAAGAACAATTACACAAATTAATTAGATTTTCAACCAATATATAGATTTCCAGCCTACAACATAAAATTATAAATGAAGACAGTAACAGTAGTATTCAGGTGCAGAAATGTAAAAATTAAGTGTAAAACACAATAATGCTTACTGCATAAGTTAAATACAGATGATTAGCAGACAGAAGCAGGTGTTATAGGCTGCTGTCTCTTTAAGACTAAACGCACGGACCAAATACTGACACACATCCGGTTTCTTTCTCGGCTGTATACCTTAACTTAAGACATAACTGACTGTGTTTACCAGAATACTTGCCAAAACTGGTATTTTAACATAACTTTGTGTGTGTGTGTGTGTGTATGTATCCATCCGTTGAGGCGTTGTCTGAAACGCGGTATCTAAATCACGCCTCTCTTTCTCACGCGCTCTCTCTGCGTGTGCGCGCATCAGTGTGTGCGGCAGCTGCTGAGCTCAGAAACGGAGCGCGTGCAAATGATAAACTTTCACTCTATGTTAAACTTATCAGTTGATCCGCGAATCACATGCGTGCCGAACCGTGGGGACTGGTCCGTACGGATCACGGATCATCTACGATCCGTTGCACCCCTAGTTGGGGGGGTTATTATTATTGCTGCTCTCCCTGCTCATTCATGACGGGCTGTATGGACGGGCAGGGAGTTTTTGCACAGAACAGAACCATACCGCCAAACCAAACTTTATGCTAAGTATCTATCATTTTGACGATAGTGGTCCTGACCGAAATTGAGCGTTCGCGTTAGTTCTGGCAGGTCACGTGAGTCAAGCTTGCATCAGCTGATTCTCAGCTGATCACATCTACCTATAGGAATACGACACCTATCGCGGCATTCCTATATAAGTTCTATTCAGTA
The DNA here is from genome assembly GCA_023376895.1 of Aspiorhynchus laticeps. Classification (NCBI taxonomy): domain Eukaryota; kingdom Metazoa; phylum Chordata; class Actinopteri; order Cypriniformes; family Cyprinidae; genus Aspiorhynchus; species Aspiorhynchus laticeps. The sequence goes on along the minus strand of CM041805.1, from coordinate 37,271,049 downwards.
TTAATCAGCAGCTTTTCCCGCTTGCTCAGGAGCAAATCACCCTCCTCCATCCCCAACTCCTCCTTTCGCAGTCAGGACTTGGCTTTCTGATATTCCTTGCTAAATCAGACTCTTTTGTTGAATAATTATACACTTAAATATCATTAAGTACATTAATGATATCTGCTTTGTTCTGTTCTGTTAACCCTCGGGGGGTTATTATTATTGCTGCTCTCCCTGCTCATTCATGACGGGCTGTATGGACGGGCAGGGAGTTTTTGCACAGAACAGAACCATACCGCCAAACCAAACTTTATGCTAAGTATCTATCATTTTGACGATAGTGGTCCTGACCGAACCTACAAGAGGTGACTATTCAATTCATCATCTAATGCACATCAATTGATTAACTTAAAAAGCACAATGTATATAATAAGTGTAAATAATTTAATTGTCTTCATAGCTCCATTGTAGAAGTTAAGAAGACCGCAACTATTTTAATGAAACTATAACACTAATAGCCTATTATAGGCACACTTGGTTCAATAGCCTTTATCTTAATCTTGGCCTATGTGACAGTATCTTAGTCTTGGCCTATGTGACAGTAATTTCTATTAGTTTTAATTTACAGTGCAGTGCAAATGAAGGCATAACACATTAATTTCATTTATCTTTTAATCAAATGAGAGTTAAACTCTATTTTTGGCAAACAAATGGGTTTACTATTAAAATTAAATCATGGAAGAAATAGCGTATTGTGTGATTATTCTTTTAAACAAAGTAGTAATAATTGTTGTAGTAGTATTACTAGATAAACCAGACTTTTATTTTGACGGGTTGCCATGAGGACCTCTTAAGTGTCTGTAGCCTATGTATGATATGACGATCGTTTTACTCAAATGAAATGGTCAAATGCTCATGAAGTAACTCTCAGAGCAGTTCTGGGGATGTTGTTCATGTATTTATGTCCTCATTTAGTGAGACGGCAGATGCTGAAAACACCGCGAGCGCCGCGCACTTCTTTGTGTGTGTGTGTGTGTGTGTGTGTGTGTGTGGTAAAAACCGCGCGTCTGTGCCATTCGCATATACAGAGACACGCAGAGCATGCAGAATTCATATTTAAATAGTCTTTTTGCGGCTTAATGTTTACAGATACTAGTCCATAGCGCGAGTCGATTTAAGTGTACTGACCTACTTTTGATTAAATCATCCAAACTTTGACTAATTCCGTGACTCCGCGTTATACAGTAAATTCCATTTATATGACTGGATTCCGCGATTCCATCCGGGTTTTCCCCATCGCGGAAACCGTAAGTAGATAATATTGAGGTGTTTTGCAACTTCAGTGTAGTGAATTGTGATTTATTGCAACTTGAGCAACGTCTGCTGCTGCCTTTGAGAGACAACTGATGCGTGATCACTGAAGCAGCTCCAGTTAGCAAGCGCTGTCGGTGTGAGAGTGCCTTTAGTCTCCCACGCTGATTGGTCGGACTCGTGACTCCCAACAAATCAGATGCGCGGTGGGCGGAGACTGCTCTAGCCCACAGAGTGGGGAGATCCGACAGGCAGCATCAGAGCCAAATAGCGCGTTTCAAAATTAAATTATTTTATCGGCACATCGATTTTGAAAATGGCCGATACCGATTATCATAAAAATGCTTAATATCGACGGCGATAATCGGCCAGGCCGATAATCGGTCGACCCCTAGTCTAGAGGGCATGTTGTAGGATGGCTGGAGAGGAGAAGTTTGGATACTTCTGCCTCAGTGAGGGGACAGAAGGAGAAGAGGGGAGTTTTAGAAGTTGACGTGGTTGGTATGAGTTCCTGTATGTGTGGGGCAGAGAACTGGCTGCTGATTGATCTAGTTTTGTTTGTGAAGAATGTGGCAAAGTCATCGGCTGTTAAGGAGGTGGTGGAGGCGGACAGAGGAGAAAGTTGAATGTTTTGGAGACATTGCGTGTGTCAGATACGCTGTTGATCTTGTTGTGGAAGTATGAAGACTTGACCGTATGGACTTCAGCAGAGAAAGATGAAGGCAAAGACTGATGCATACTTAAGTCTGATGGATCTTTTGTTTTGCACCATTTTCTCTGCTGCCTCGAGTTTGGTCCGATGCTCACGAAGAACATCTGACAACCAGTGGTTAGAAGGGGCAGCACGTGCTGGCCTGGAGGAGAGAGGACATATATTGTCTAGATAAGTTGTTAAAGTGGAGCACAAAGTGTCAGTTGCTGCGTTCACATCCAGCTGTCAACACCTTTCTAATTATCACAGCAAAACCTATAGCACGCAAATGGCTCGAATCGAAACTGATGGCAGTCGCATTTAAATGACAATGTGAACAACAGCGCAAAAAAATCGGATGTCAGCAAAAAATCTGATCTGAGCATTAAGACCTGCAGTGTGAACTAAGTCTTAAGTGCGGTACAGTTTGCCAGTACTTAAGTGCAAATTAACAGGTAGCAAACAGTCTTTTTGTAATTTCTAGTTACAGCTAAGGGCAAACAACATGCACACTCAGCATAAACGTTTTAAATAAAACAAGCAGTAAACTAATTAATCTTCCCACCTAGCAGATATTTACTTCTAATAGACAGAAAAGTTGTATTAAGCAAAACACTTACGCGCACTTGGTAGTATTTGATCACAGACTGTCGTCATCTGCCTTGCAAAGTTTGGATTTACTTTGATCAAAATGATCTTACTAAATGATCTGACAAAATGTAATTACTTCTGATCAAATGAATTATTGAAACTGATTTATCATAATATCACCACCACAATGAGAAATCAGTCAGCTGAGGAAAGACAGGTGTTCATCACTGCATTCACGACTGCAGGTAAGCGCAGCTGTACTCGAGTGAGCCAAGAAGAGACATCTGATAGTGAAATGATCTTGAGATATAAAGTTTCCTCGAGTGAGAGTAGTTTAATACAAAACGCTAAGAAACTGCTAGCACACGTTATCTTTTATCAGCATGTATTCTTATTGTTATCAGACTGAGGAACAAATTTCACCCGAGCATGTGGGTATTATTGTTTCTCTCAGAATTAACATGTGAAACAATGTAAACACAATGGGTCTCATTTATCAATCTAACGTAGAAACGAGCGCACAAATCAACTTATGACAGAGTTCACGTGTGACTTATGAAACATTCGTATGCTGCCAATCCCATTGTACGAAAAATCGTACGTTGATAAATGTGGTGGCTGAAAACAATCGTCATTTAAATATAACGCCCCTAAAAACACCCCGGTTTAGAAGCCTCACCCCTAGAGTTTATGACACAGAGAAACGTAACATGGCCAAAAAGAGGAAGTAGGCTAATCTTATGAAAGAGAAATTGATCTTACTCTAAAAACACCCTTAAACCTTATAATTGCAAACAATGGCATTAATTTATATGTATATTAAATACCAGTAAATATAACGAAACATTTATAAACACTATAGGCTATAGATTTAGTTCTCCTTAATCCACAACAAACCCTTTAAATTTAACAGTATTACAGAACAAGAATGAAGAAAAATAGTACCTATAAAATTTTATATTAAACTATGAAGTAAAACACAAATTAGGCTATAGTGGCATTCATTATAAACAGAATACAACGTCAAGCTAAAATGAATTTATTAAAGCAGAACTAAACGGCACTGGGCTCACAAGCATTTCTCATTCGACATCCAAATGTTTCCATCTTTGCCATGTAACATTTGGTTGCTAAACTATTATCTATGATGTAAACAAGGCTTTGTACTTCACTTGTGTTCCAATATCCACGTAAAATATCACCCTTCACATGCGCAAAAATGTTTATTTCGGCGCTGCACGCTGATTTTGCAGTGCAACTTCTGTTTGGTTGACTGCATTTTAGTTTGATTAATGGCTGAAATGTCAAGTTAGTAACGCTGAAATGTTGTGTGTACGCGTGTGAGGCACCTGTGTGATCACCGATCAGTTACATTTTTAAAAATAAAGATAAAGAAAACAAATAAAATGCATTGAGTGTCACAAAAACGAAGGTGGCCTATAGCCTACTTGTCGCACTGTTTTTTTTCTCTTTCTTTTGTTAATCTGTTAATTAAGAGAAATATATTTCGTGTAGCCCTATTTATTTTATTCCCTTTATAATTTCTGTTTTTCTCCATTCACAGAAGCGCTGCAGGTACGTGATACGACGATGTCTGATTCCTCATGGTCTATTGTTTTTGCTGCTATTTGCGCATACAAAGCTAAAGCCCTGAAAGGAAAAAAAAAAGCTTTGTTTGTCGGTTTAGGAAAATAATCTAAATGAACAAAATGTTGTCGTTATACAATTCTCCGAAATTCTCCATGCTGCACGCAAGTTCAGGCTAACTCAAAAATTGCGTACACAAGCTCAGACCTGATGTGAGATTTGATCGTAGCCACCACTCACGTTCATATTGATAAATTCCAAGTTTTGCGTAGAAACGACCGTATGCCAATTTTCGGTCGTACGTTCGTTTCGTAAATTAGGCCCAATATATATTGGCTGACTCGAGTATATGTACATTCTGTACTGTAATTGGCACAGTCTGCTTGATTTTTCAGTTTGCTCTGCTTTATCTGGAATGCTTTTTTACACATGTTTTCAGCCAAAATAAAACCTTGAGATATAACGTAACATTCAGTTCCTCCAGGATTTCGCGGGACTTTTTCTGATTTTTGCGGCCTAAAATTACTGATTTTGCTGCGGCTTTTCTCAAAATTTGCAGTGATATTTGCGGCATTTCTTATTTTGCATTGAAAATATACCATGAACAACATTCTTTTAACATTGTTATAACTTTTCTGACTTCGAGAACCATCGTAGGGCTCCAGACTAACATTTGAGGACACAGTACCATTAAGTTCTACAGAAGGTGCCACCAGCACCTGACAGTAAAGCACTCACCCTAATCGCACATGTACATCTCGGAGATGTCTATTTGATGTCTGCATTTACATATGCAAGATGTATTTTTAGGGTGTTTGCTCATCTGCAATACGTCTCGAAGACGTTTCCTGTCAGATGTCAAATAGACATTTATTAGAATGCATGTAAAACTGCTTCTGAGACGTTTATCAGATTACAAGGCAGATGTTTCCCAGATCTTTAGCAGACGTCTTACAGATTTACTTCTGCTGTCTGGGTAGTTGAGATGCAGATAAAATTAACTTTTATTACTGTCATTCATAATGTCTAAATATAATTTGATTATCATTGAAAAATTAATAATTTAAAAACACTCGCAAACATTAGACCATTTCTGCCACAAGTTCCTATAGTTATAAATCCTTGAATGGTGGAGATTAGTGTTTATTGAGCAATGTTTTTCCTGGTTTCCACATCAGTGGCGTTTGTTCTGATATCCATAGCGTTAACAGAATTCTGCGCTGAATTTGAATGCTTCTCACAAGATTTGACAGAGATGTTATTGATTCTGCTGCGAATTCGACTACTTTCTTCACTGTATTTCCCAGAGCTGTGACTAACGGTGTCGCTTGATCAAGAGCAGTCCGCGGCTCCGGCCCGAGCAGTAAACGGTCTGTGCCGCGTAGCCCAAACGAGTAGCGTGGATTCAGTTCGTTTGTCCAATGTTGCTCTTGTAAATCGGTCATGATGAGAACGCAAGGCTGCTCATTCCATTTTTGGAACTGAGAAACAACCTTTCTTTGACTGAAAGGGCGTTGCGATGACGTCACGGGACACGTCTAAGCCCAAAATCTGGAAATTACCAAAATTTGCGAGCTCTCGTGAAAATTGCAGAGCAATCGCAGAATCACAAAATCCTGGAGGGACTGAACATTGTTGTATATAACTAATCATAAGCTTGTTCAGAAATCGTGACAAAAACTTGATAAAAAAACCTTGCGTTCTCATCATGACCGATTTACAAGAGCTACATTTGACAAACAAACCGAAAGCAGAACGAATCTGCGCTACTCGTTTGGGCTACGCGGCACAGACCGTTTACTACATCCCCAACATCTGGACAAACCAGGGACTTATGCAAGGATCCTGTTTGTGGACTTCAGCTCCGCTTTCAACACCATCATCCCGCGGACACAGCTCTCTGTACCCACCTCCATCTGTCAGTGGATCACCAGCTTCCTGAGAGACAGGCAGCAGCTAGTGAGGCTGGGAAAATTCTCATCCAACACCTGCACCATCAGCACTGGAGCTCCTCAGGGTTGTGTTCTCTCCCCACTGCTATTCTCCCTCTACACCAACGACTGCACCGCTACTGACCCCTCTGTCAAGCTCCTGAAGTTTGCAGATGACACCACAGTCATCGGCCTCATCCAGGACGGTGACGAGTCTGCTTACAGACAGGAGGTTAAGGAGCTGGCTGTCTGGTGCAGTCTAAACAACCTGGTGCTCAACACGCTCAAAACTGTGGAGATGATCGTGGACTTCAGGAGAAACCTCCCAGCTCTCCCACTCACTATCATGAACAACACTGTGACTGCAGTGGAGTCATTCAGGTTCCTGGGAACCACCATCTCTCAGGACCTGAAGTGGGACACTCACATCGTGAAAAAGGCCCAGCAGAGAATGTACTTTCTTCGTCAACTGAAAAAGTTCAACCTGCCACAGGTGCACATGACACAGTTTTACTCTGCTGTTATTGAGACGGTTCTGTGCTCTTCTATAACTGTATGGTTTGGGTCAGCCAGCAAATCAGGTATAAGAAGAATGCAGCGGACTGTTAGGACAGCAGAAAGGATCATTGGTGTGCACCTGCTCCAGAGTATTTTTTTCCCCCATGCCATCTCCAGCCTAAAAAACTAACACAGGAATTATCACCTGTGTTCTGTAATTCTTGCCTGTAATTCATCCCCCATCTCTAATTATTTACTCTCTCTCTAGTACTATGTAAATATGTATGCATCATTTTCTATACAGCTGTATATATAGAGTAAATAAGGCACAAATCTGTACATAAATCTTCTGTTCCAGATTCATACACATTATTATTATTATTTTTGTTAAGTCTTATTTAAATGTTCTCATGTCAGATATGTATGTATATATGTATGCATGTATGTACCAAGAGCTTCTTAAAAACCACAACAAATTCCTCGCGTGTTTGCGCACACTGATTCTGATTATTAAAAATAAAGTCTTTCTCATTAAACCTCATTTAAATAAACATATTTGAATATTCATTTTTTTATGAGCCCAAATATTCAAATGCAATATTTTTGGAAAATGCCCATCCCTAGTTCGCACAAATCCTCTCTTGATGCATCCTTGATAAAAGGGGTGGAGCATGAACACAGATTTAGATTTAGTTTGTTGTAATAGAAACAATCTTTAGTGCTGTTGAATAATATAGATGGAGCAGCGAATAATAAGGGACACTTTTTCAACAAAATGTATGTTGGATAATAGTGTAGTTGATCAAACACATTTAATAGTTCTCCTTATAGAAACATGGGATTTGTGTCTATAATGTTTTACAAATGATATTTTAAGATTAATGTACCTCATTCATGAAAAGTTTCAGGGATGTATAATTCCATCAAAAGGAACAAAAGTTTGTATAGAATTAGTCTTTACACTATTACACCAGGGTTCACTTCTATGTACTTTCACATTTCAGTTTTTTTTTGTTGTTGTTTCAAGTAACTGACAAATAAACTGTTTTTGCTTTTATTTTAGAGTTTATTGAAGAAAGTGAGGCGAAAGAAGAATTGAGTGAAGATGAGGAGAAACATGTCAAAACTGGAGAAAAACCTTTGAGTTGCTCTCAAACCAAACAGAAAGATTTAAAGAAAAGAGGAGCCAAGAAATATTTCACCTGCACTCAGTGTGGAAAGAGTTTGACAAGCAAATATAGTCTTAATGTTCATATGAGAGTTCATACTGGAGAGAAACCGTTCACTTGTTATCAGTGCGGGAACAGTTTCATGCGATTGTTAAGCCTTAAGGATCACATGAACATCCACACTGGAGAGAAACCTTACAAGTGTTCACACTGTGACAAGAGATTCATTCGGTCAGGAGACCTGAAGAAACACAAGGTAGTCCACACTGGAGAGAAACCACACACGTGTGATCAGTGCGGGAAGAGTTTCACACAAAAAGAAAGCCTAATGGCACATATGAAAGTTCATACAGGAGAGAAACTGTACACGTGTAATCAATGTGGAAAGAGTTTGAAATGCAAAAATAGTCTTGCTGTTCACATGAGAGTTCATACTGGCGAGAAACCATTCACTTGTGATCAGTGTGGGAAGAGTTTTACTCAATTAGTACACCTTAAGAAACACATGAACACCCACACTGGAGAGAAACTGTACTCATGTGATCAATGTGATCAAACATTTTTTAGAGCTTCAGTCCTGAAGAAGCACCTGACGGTTCATACAAAGCAGAAGCTGTATTCATGTTATTTGTGTGGAAAGAGTTTTCCACGTTTTTCAATTTTGAAAGAACATCAGAAAATACATACTGGTGTGAAAGAAGAGTACATGTGCATTGATTGTGAAAAGACTTTTACTACAGTAAAGTGTTTACAACTGCATGAGAGGATCCACACTGGAGAAAAACCTTACAAGTGTTCACACTGTGACAAGCGATTCAGTGATCCATCAAATCTGAAAAGACACGAGAGGATCCACACTGGAGTGAAACCTTTTAAGTGTTCACACTGTGACAAGAGATTCAGTGTGTCATCAAATCTGAAAACACATGAGAGGATCCACACTGGAGAGAAACCGTATCACTGCACTGCATGTGGGAAGCGTTTCACTCATGTATCTGCTCTACTCAGTCATACAAAAAACAATCACAGTAAGTATTCACGATTCAGCTGAAATTCTGATCAAATCAAAGATGGAGTTCCTCCCCAAATAACTGTCAAACTATTTTATTATTGTGCTTTATTTCTTCTTCACTGTTGTTTTTAACATTACTAATTAACTACAGTGTTCCTGTGGCTCAGTGGTAGAGCATTGCGTTAGCAGCGGAAAAGGTTGTGGGTTCGATTCCCAGGGAACACACATAGTGATAAAAAAACATGTATAGCCTGAATGCACTGTAAGTCGCTTTGGATAAAAGCGTCTGCTAAATGCATAAATGTAAATGTAATTAAGATGTATTTAGACTTAAGATGTATTTAGAAAATGCCGATGCAAGATATCCTGTCATGTAGCTTTGCAACTGATCCTTATTTGCTCCTCTTGTAAGAAGGCATGGGTACCAGAACCCAGTATTTAATGGACCATTTTTTTAATGAAGAAAAGAATACCATTAAAGAATCGTACTGATGTGCAGTATCGTAAGAATAGTAATACCGTTAAAATCTTAACTTAACTTGTAAGTCAGCATGAGAGAGATCTATCTCATTAGTTTTCACTTTTACTTTGTTATTATTGATCAGTTTTGCTTTGAGTAATTGAATGTTGGCAAAGACCCGCCCACCCTTAGTTACTGTTGCTAACTCCGACAAACAATGCTGCTCTCGCACTAAATATCATGTTCTCACGCAGTAAAAAATACATCGCAGTGCAGAGAGGAAACTGATAACGTGCTGACAGACAAGACAGAGCATGTTACTTATGTATGAAACAAGGTCTCAGGACTCTCAGCTTTCAAATTTTGTCATTTTTAGAGAAATTCAAACAATACAATTTTGTGGCTCTTTAATGTGACATGACAGATCGCTGTAGCGCCTCAGTTCAGTTCCCGATCAGGGCGAAGTCCACAGAATGATATGAGCATATATTTTAACATATTATTTTATTATTTCACACTATTATTTTAACTTAAGCGCTGCAAGCCATGTTTACAACGTCGGACATGGACAGATTTTCTGAAACGCAAAACAAGTACTTTAAAGGAATTCCTTTAGCTTATTGCTTTTACTGTGGCAGCCAAAAACAGCACAGTCCACACATTTTTATATTTAGTTGCATTGAAAAAAGTTTCAATTCAGTTGATCTGTTTTACCCCATTTTAACATGGATCTCTTTGGAGACCGGCAGTAGATGTCGGGCAAGATGGTGTATAGCAATGGTGGCACATTAAATTAGCATTCTGATTGGTCAGATCACCTGTCAATCAAGCTCCATGTGCACGGTCAATTGTGTAGTTGATCAAGCATACAAACATATTTTATAGTTCTCCCTATAGAAACGTTTTTTTTTTCTATAGTATTTTAAAAATAATAATTTGAAGACTTTTTAACACAATTGTCTGCTTTCCACTGCAGGGCTCTAGACTGCGACTAAATGGTCACATTTAACACCACGGACCATTTAGCAGCTCATACCAATAATTGAGTGCAACGCAAGCAAACTGGTCCAAGCTCAGAACAGGTTTACAAGGGAACCAATGTTGATCTCGTGACACTGTTACTACACAGCGCTGCGAGATCAAGTGAGAAGCATTAAAATTCTGCACCGAATTCTGTTATGAACAGATCGAACAGCGCTGACGGAGAAACCCAGAAGCAGTAACTAACTATAACCATGGTGTTGTGGCAGAAATTGTCCAATGTTATTACATCATTAATTTCAGGGTTTGTACAACCTTTTGAGAGAGAAATTTTAACAACTTTTTAAGTATTCCACATTAAAATTATATTTTTAATGGGACAAAACACAATGTATATCAAAATATAGTTTTGTGGTAAAAAAACACTAGTGCGAAAGAAAAAAAAAAATACCACTATAACCAGTAGATGGCAGCAGATGAGCACTTATTG